>MVGT01002653.1:23123-51435 GCA_002174775.1 Macleaya cordata | reverse complement strand
GGGAGAAAAATAAAAGGGAGGGAGAGAAAAATAAAAAGAACCTCTAACTCTCCATCACAACACCCAAAACATGCCACTTTTTCATCTTTTCTCCATTAATAAGAACACCCTACTTAACCCTTTACATTCGAAACGAAAAACTTACCCCTAAATACCCAAAAACCATTTCTTCCTCTTTCTTTGACTTTTTCAGTTATTTGTTACATCGAATTGGCGATATAATTGTGTTGATGTCTCATTCGGTGATCGGAAATTAGAGGAGCTGCTACCACAACTTCTAGATGGATGTGATTTCTTCCATATTTACCATTTTCTCAATCAAATGTTAAATGGGTTTTGATGTTTTCTGTTGATCATTCTAGATTCCATCTCCCTTTCATTCCCCATTAACGAGCCTTGAACGAAGATGGTGGTTTGATTTGGGGGTAATTTTGGTATTTAGTCTTTAGGTCATGGCCATTGGATATAAGCTTAAAGGTCATGGTGGATCCTTAAGTGAGTAATGTGTGTAGTAACGTGATGGGCATTTTGGTCTTAAATATTATTGTGCAACTTGACATTAGATTTAAATCTTTGGATGCTGATTTCCCAGTGCCTCATTGAATTGGTGTTTTTGTTTCCAATGTATCAAGATAAAATGTGGACGGATCAGCTCCAAGTCTACACTATCCAGGAGGTTTGATACCCTTGGATATCCAATGCAAGCCAAGTCAGTTAAGCTGGTCCATAATTATCGGCTCATGACTGTCTGATGTATGCACATGGATAGATAGATGCGAGTTACTAATTATTGTTTATGATAGTTCCAATCCCATTAATATTTCTAATTTCTAGTTTTAGTATGACTAGGACTCTCCTCTTTTGATTTTATCTAAAAACAAACTGAGGGTAGGTAATCCAGGACAATATTTTAGTATTTAGATCAACGATAAAAAGGTGTTATGTGTTCAGTACTGCCTGTTTCTACCATTAATATTCATGAGAACTTGTAAGAATGCATTGATCAATGACAAAAGTTATGATGGCTTTTAAACTCTGCCAAAACAACTAACAACAGCTAAAGTAAATTTATCAGGAGACAGGCAGTTCACTAACTAGTTCTGTCTTTCCACTGCACATCGAAGAATAACGTAATTATGGAAGTAGGGGGAAGACAGCAAACTAGATGGTCAAAGTTTGGGGAGAGGGGGATTGAGATATTGAAAGGGGAGAGAGAGTCAGAGATAGAGGGAGAGAGAACCGAGGGAGGCCAGGAGCAGAAGGGAACTAACAGAGGGAATTCAAGAGAGAGCTGAGATCAGAGATTGAGAGAGAACAGAGGAGTGACCGAGGGAGAGAGAGAACAAAGGACTGAGTGAAGGAACTGAAAAAAGAACGGGGGATCAAGAGAGGGTAGAGAAAAGAACTGTGGAGAGAAGAGAGAGTGAGAGACTGCTAGAGAGAGAGGAGGAAGACAGCAGCAACAGCGTCAACGTCTGTAGAAAAAAAAGGAAGGGAACGTCTGCAACCAGACGTGAAGAAAGGAAGAAGAAAAAGGAAGAAGAAAGGTAAAAGAAGAAAGGAAGAAAGAAATAGAGAAAAAAAGAGGAGAGAGACAACAACAGCAGTAGCTGCTGCCAACATGACAACGAGGAGAGGAAGAAAAAAAAAGGGAAGGAAAGGAAGAAAGAACAAGGAAGAGAAGAAGAAAGAAGAAGAGAAGAGAGAAGAAGAAGAAAAAAAAAGAAAAAACAATCATCTGCAAGTAGACGTTTGGAGAAGAAGGGAGGAGGAGGAGAGGGAAATTTTGCAAAAAAAAAAAACAGTTTTAATTTATTTTTGTTTTTTTTTTCATTCCTTTTTCTCTCACAAGTTATTTGTAAAAAACAGTCTTGCAAAGCATCCCTAGAGTTTTGGTTCTCTCAACTTGGACACGGAGTGGGGCCCACTTGTCGCCTACACCACAAATCGAAACGTAAAAGGGCGAGATTTCTTGCAATCGGGTCGACGGGCTCGTGCCGACTAGGTGATGATCCCTGCCTTATCTTTTGTTATCTTCCATTGTTGGGATTATATTCCATGTGATGAACTGATGATGTAACAATGTTTTGACGACTCAATGAAATTTTGCATGCAAATTTTGACGATAAAAATGTGGCAAATGTAAATTTCATTTCATGTGATTTTTAGCTTGTACTACGTGGTATATGTTAGTTTTGCATGAAATAATTGATGACACGCATACACGCCACATGATGTTTACGTGAAACATAGGTTAAAATCTTCGCATTAAATGTTTTGCATGATGCATGCATGAAATGATCAAGCATGTGATAATGAGGCATTTTTCACATGGAGCATAGTACATCTTTTTCGACATGAGTTAGTATCACTATTTTACCATGTTTAACATGATTGACATCGTGCATTTGACTTCGTCATTTTTGCAAAAACATTTTTGCACTCCCGTCTTTGTGCTTAAAGTTTTGATATCATAAGTTGCGTTAATTTACTTGTCTGCTGATTTCAAATAATTCGTGACTTATATCGGTCTTTTAATTATTTTGCTAGTTTTAGATTGAAACATTCAATAAACCTCTGAATAAACTATTCTGGGCCTGCGGGCCCATCCCTTCATGGTGGTAGGCCCACGGGCCCTCATTCCTTTCCCCAAATTTTCAGCCTTCGGACTCTCTATCGATTGCTATAAGCTTCACGTCTCATTTCTCGAGCTTGGGCCTAAGGGCCCGCCTCCAGGGCCCAAAGCCCATCACCATCACTCTGGCTATTAGGGCCCATTCTCTTCCTTGCTGGTCCAAGAACCCACATCTTCTCATGTCGAGCCCAAGGGCCTAATAACTTGCCAAACAATAAAAACAAACAATAATAGAGATTAAGGTCTCTAGCTTAGTTCACCCTAGGGTTAGGCTTTGCGTGCTTGTAGCTTTAGGTTGCATTAACATAGGATTGTGTGTTATTTTCGAGGGTGGTTTCACTCGTTTTAAAATTCCAATTCTACTCTCACCTTTATTTTACATGTCTTCTTCCAGATGCATCACATTTAGCTTAGAGTTCTTCATACATATAGGGTCAGGGTCATCCTAAACCAGATTAAGAATGTTAGATACCTTCGTGCAATATTAGAGCATAGGACATGCATCATTTGTGTCTCACAGACGCTCGCATTTCTCAGGCACACGTGCATTGTGTGATCCCCTTTCGTCTCTGGGTACATCCTATGTTAGACGTGATCCTCTTTCAGATTCACGCCTAAGGGCTGAATCTACCTTTCATCGTCTTTGAGATTCATGCCTACGGGCTGAATCTGCTATCATCATCTTTGACTCTCAGCTTTCGTTGTCTCTGAGAGTCGCTACTATCGTCATCTTTGGGACACTCAGCTTTCGTCGTCTTTGAGAATCCCAACACCCGTCGTCTTTCAGATCCACGCCCAAGAGCGTCCATTGATCTGTCTTTGAGATTCTCCACTTTCGTCGTCTTGGAAATTCTCTACTATCGTCGTCTTTGAGGTTCACGCCTAAAGGCTAAACCTGCCTATCGTCATCTTCGGGACACTCAGCTTTCGTCATCTTTGAGAGTCCCAACATTCGTCGTCTTTCAGATCCACGCCCAAGAGTGTCCATGGATCTGTCTTTGAGATTCTCCGCTTTCGTCGTCTTAGATTCTCTGCTATCGTCGTCTTTGAAGTTCACGCCTAAGGGCTGAACCTGCCTACCGTCGTCTTCGGGACACTCTGCTTTCGTCGTCTTTGAGAGTCCCAACACTCGTCATCCTTCAGATCTACGCTCTGTAGCGTCAATGGATCTGCTCATCGTCATCCTTCAGATTCACGCCCCGTAGCGTCAATGAATCTGTTTTCGTCGCCTTTCAGATCTACGCCCCGTAACATCAATGGATCTGCTCATAGTCATCTTTCAGATTCACGCCCCATAGCATCCATGAATCTACTTATCGTCACCCTTCAGATTCACGCCTCGTAACGTCAATAAATCTACCTTCGTCGTCTTTCAGATTCACACCCCATGGCGTCAATGAATTTGTTTTCGTCACCTTTCAGATTCACGCCCCATAGCGTCAATAAATCTGCTTTTGTCATCTTTCAGATTCACGTCCCGTAGCGTCAATTAATCTATTTTTGTCACCTTTCAGATTCCCGCCCCGTAGCGTCTATGAATCTGCTCATCGTCGTCTTTTAGATTCACGCCCCATAGCATCAATGAATCTGCTCATCGTCCTTTCAGATTCACGCCCTGTAGCGTCCATGAATCTGCTCATCGTCCTTTCAGATTCACGCCCTGTAGCGTCCATGAATCTGCTTATCGTCTTCTTTCAGATTCACGCCCCGTAGCGTTAATGAATCTGCTTATCGTCCTCTTACAGATTCAGGCCCAAGAGCGTCCATGAATCTGTTTTTGTCATCTTTGTTGGTGCGTGGATACAAAGTACGTCCACGTCACTGGCTTTTCGTTGTCTTTGTCTGTGCGTGGATACAAAGTATGTCCACGTCACTTGCTTCTCGTCATCTTTGGGCACATCTATGTTGGATGTGATCCCTCAGTGTATGGTGCATACAACATCATATCATATGTTTGAGTGTACGTGTACACATTGCACGTATCACACCCCTTGTTTGCTTATGGATACAAAGTACGTCCAAGGCTTGTACTCTTAGCACGCAGGCCTAGCGATGGCATGAGTCGCTTCCTTTGCTGCATTCAGACAGATGGATGTATGCATCTTTCGCCCCAGAACTATTTGATCAGGACACGTAAATTTAGGGGGCTTACTTATTGTAGTGCAGTTGTTTTTGTGTATGTAGCATAACTTAGTATTGATCATATATTTCCCTAAAAGTCTTTAATCGCGAAGTAGAGGCCGTCCTCACGGACGGGCGGTTGTTGGGTGCCTAACACCTTCCCAACCCGTACCTAGATCCCCTTATCCATTATCTCTGTACCGCAGACCATCTACTTTGGANTCTCGGAAAACTAGATTTAGGTCGATTTTCCAAAATCTCGGGTCCTGATTCCCATATATCATGTGGCGACTCCTTACATATCACATTTATACCCCTTCTGAGGTGGGCGAATCCAACTTATGCATCTCCCGCGCGAGAGTCTCCCTCGAGCGTGGTGCGCGCTGGATTCTGGCTCCACAGATTGGCGACTCCACTAGGGACTACAGGGATCTAACTTGAAAGCCGATTAAAGAATTTTAAGGAATATATGATCATACACTTCTCGGGTTTGCACACACACACTGCACGCACCCATTTATGTGCATTTACATTTGCATTTCATATTTTTCGTGATCCTATAGGAAACAAAACCTATGGTTGCGGTAGGTCTCGTCCCGACTGGGTGGTCATATGGCAATAACGACCGAAACTCCACACCCTTCGCCTTGTACTAACGATCAGTCTTCGGGCTGCGAGGTATATACTGCCGAGGTGACCCGAACCTTTACCCCAAATACAGAGTCTAGTTGAACCCTGCATGCATGTAGTAGCGGTAGATGTATCTCCAGGATTAACCCAAAGAATTGCATTCATGTCGCATAATTTCCAAGGCATAATTCACTGTAGAGGCTTTTTGATATTGACTAGTTTTCTTTGTGTTTTAAAAAAAACAAAAAAATCTTTTTGCTAGGGGCAGATGTCTGAGAGTCATTCTTCATAGATTTACTCTCTTTGAACCCCTGAGAGCTCTACTCTTTAAAGAGCAAAAGAAATAAAAACTTTGAGGGGAATCCAAGGGCTCTTCTTTCTAGACTAGCCCTCCTCACCCTCAAAGTGACAGCTCATTTAAAAGCAGAAAATGAAAAGAGGAAGAAAAGAGAATGAGATACTCATAAAGGGTTCTTCTTTTTAGATTGACCCTCTCGGCCATCTTCCAACAGAGAAATGTTAGTTCAAGAGCGACATGATGAAAGGAAAGAAATAATCATCTTAACCAAGAGAGGGAAGGGTTCATCTCCCTAGATTTACCTTCCTACATCCCTTAAACTATTTAGCTCATTCAGGAGCAAAAGATGAATATTCTTAGAGAGAACTATCTTAAGGATTCTTCTGTTGTAGAATTACTCATTCAAGTTCCTCAAAAATATACCGCTCAACTAGGAGCAAAATATTCCACAAGCACTGTGCGGGTCAAATTTCTAAGGTTGGTTTGGGAGTTCAAAGAACCGAGTCAATTGATGCACGCTCTCAATTTCAAAAGGAACTTATAAGTTGTTCACGTGCGCCAGATGCATGTGTTCAGTTTCCAAACATGGCATTTCAAAAAAGGAACCTCATAGGTGGTTCACATGCGCCAGATGCATGTGTCCAATTTCCAAACAATGGAATCTACCCACTAGGTCGTACATGCACACAAGAGTATGTCGTGTCCATATTTTTTTTAAAAAGGGTGGTTGTATTTCAAAAGAGGTACCTTCCAGGTCACATGCGTGAAAGAGTATGCACGTGTGAGCTGAAATTCACCTGAAATCTAAACTCCATTTTCTGGGCATGCGAGGTAATCAAGGCCCACATGAAATTTGTTCAAGAACAAATCGGATTACATACTGCTGATAGGGATCAACCAACTATACACAGAATCCTGTCCCGAGCAGCAGAGTGTTTCGACTATTTACATGATCTCCGACGATTCATAGTTGGACGACACGGCAACCTCAAGCTTGAGAAGGATGACTGCCGAGGAGTATATAGCATCGAAGAACCAATGGGCAAATGCAAAAGAATATCGTGCAGCTTTCAAACCTCTGAGCAAAAAGAGGACAGGAGAAGAATACCGCAAATATCTCCCTCCAAGCAAGAAGAGAATGATAGCAGTGCAATTTCGAGCGTGCCTTCAGCCGGTTCGAAAGAAAGAGATCACATCCAGATCAGAGTGCCTTATCACACAGGTAACAGAAGCGTCTCCTCAAACAATCAATCACCAGGCACACATTGACCTCGAAAGGTCAAAAGGAGAAGCGCCTGAAAGCCTCGCAGGTACGCAATGGGTCAATATGGTCTCGGAAGAAATAGACTTCCAACCTCATCTCTTTGTCCGTTCTACTAATGATAATCTTGTTGTCGATACTAACCATTTTGCAGGTAAGTCTCCTGGTGCCACAACATCGGGCACCCAAAAAAAAAACAACCTGATTCAATCGGGAGAAGGGGCATCCTCGTTTGAAGAGGAAGAAGTGTGGTCCCCAATAGATTTTGTTTCCGCTTTGAGTTTTCCACTATTTTCAAAAAACCAAAAAAATCAAAATATTTTCAAAAACTACAAAAAAATTGAAAAGTCAAAAAACTAAAAAGATGTTTTGTGCATAAATGATTTTGAAGAGGCAATATATGACCTCGAAATTGGCAATGAATATGAATACGAGCTCGAAGAAGGCGACTGGGTCGCCATCCGGGAGGAAATGCCTGAGGAGATTCAGGAGTTGCTTGATCGTCATGAAGACAAGTCGTCGTCAACTGAAGAAGACTCTGAATTGATAAACCTGAACTCTGAAGACCAACCTCAGTTGGTGAAGATTGGTACCACCTTGTCTCCAGATGAACGTGAGGCTATGATTGAGTTGCTAAAGGAATACAAAAATATCTTTGCTTGGTCATATGAGGACATGCCCGGACTAGACGCTGAAATGGTGGTTCACAGGCTACCTACTTATCCTGATGCTAAACCAGTTAAACAAAAGCTCAAAAGATTGAGACCGGAATAGACAGTGAAGATCAAAGAAGAAATCTCCAAGCAGTTGGATGCAAAGTTCCTGGTCCCAGTTACATATACAGATTGGTTAGCTAACATTGTGGCAGTACCCAAGAAGGATGGAAAAGTTCGAATGTGCATTAATTACAGGAACCTCAACAAGGCGAGTCCGAAAGATGACTTCCCATTACCACACATTGACATACTAGTCGACAATGCCGCTGTCCACGGTTTGTTGTCTTTTATGGATGGGTTCTCCAGATACAATCAAATCAAGATGTCAGAAGAGGACATGGCGAAGACATCGTTTATTACACCTTAGGGAATATATTGCTACAAAGTAATGCCGTTCGGACTGAAGAACACTGGAGCTACTTACCAAAGGGCCATGACCACTCTCTTCCATAACATGATCTACAAGGAATTGGAGGTTTACGTGGATGACATGATTGCCAAATCAGAAAGAAGAGAGGATCACATCAAGGACCTGACCAAGCTCTTCAAGCGTCTAAGGAAATTCAAGCTAAGGCTCAACCCTAGTAAATGTGTATTCGGGGTTAAATCAGGGAAATTATTAGGATTCATCATCAGCCACAGAGTTATCGAAGTTGATCCAGCCAAAGTGAAGGCCATTGCAGACATACCTCCACCTTGCAACGAAAAGGAGATTCGAGGGTTTCTAGGAAGGATTCAGTACCTCAGCAGGTTTATAGCTCAACTCACGCCCATTTGTGAGCCCATCTTCAAATTTCTAATAAAAGATGTTCTTAAGAAATGGAATGAAGATTGCCAGAAGGTATTCGACAAAATTAAAGATTATCTGCTGAGCCCTTCTGTACTGGTCCCGCCTGTCCCGAGAAAACCTTTGATTCTATACATCTCCGTTACTGACACTGCAGTGGGAGCCGCTCTAGGGCAATATCATGAAGATAGCGGTAAAGAAAGAGCCATTTACTATATCAACAAGACTTTGTCTGGATATGAGATAAAATACACACCTTTAGAGAAGACTTGCTTCGCGTTGGTATGGGCCGCGAAAAGGCTCAGACATTACATGTTGTCACATTCAATCCAGCTGCTCGCACGGATGGATCCAATTAAATATCTGTTTGAGAAACCAGCATTATCTAGGAGAACTGCTAGGTGGCAGCTACTTCTATCAGAATTCGACATAACTTATGTCACACAAAAATCCATAAAAGGGAGAGCAGTAGCTGACCATCTTGCCGCCCATCCACTTTCGGATAAAACAACAGTGGTAACAGAATTCCCTGATGAGTACATATTGGCAACAGAACCAAAAGAAGCAGAAGAAGTGGCACCTTAGAGAATGTACTTTGATGGAGCCAACAATAAGATAGGCAGAGGAGTAAGGGCAATGTTTGTATCTCCTGAAGGAGTCAGAACACTTATCGCCATCAGATTGGGGTTTCCTTGTACGAATAATATAGCAGAGTATGAAGCTTGCATCGCTGGTTTGAAGGCATCCCTTGCGCTATCAGTCAAAAGATTAATGGTTTACGGAGATTCTCTTCTGATCATTAAGCAAGTTCATTATGAGTGGAAGCTAAAGAACGAATAGTTGGTACCCTATCATAAGTACCTCTTGAAATTGGTCGATGAGTTTGATGAAGTCGAATTCCATCACGTATTCAGAAATAAAAACTATTGCACAAATGCTTTAGCAGTGTTACATCTTGGCTAACTATCCAGGAAGGAGCTACTATTCGACCAATTGAGGTAATCCAAAAAGATGAACCCGCATACTGCTACCAAGCGTAAGAGTTCGAAGAGCAAGAGCTTAGCGAGCCTTGGTATGCAGACATTAAAAGATTCTTGGAGACCCAAGAATATCCAGAAGGCGCGACCAGGAGAGATCGGCGATTTATTAAATCTTGGGCCTCAGGGTTCGCTCTATGTGGAGGTCATATATTCAAAAGTTCCTTTGATAATACACAGCTAAGATGCGTAGACAAAGATAAAGCACTGAACATTGTAGAAGAAGTCCATGCTGGAGTATGTGGTCCATACATGAGTGGTCGAATGTTGGCTAAGAAGATCCGCAGGTATGGGTACTACTGGCGAACAATGGATACTGACTGTAAAAAGTTAGTCAGAAAATGTCATGAATGCCAGATACACGGAGATCTGATCCATGTTCCCCCGGCAAACCTAAACTGTCTGACATCGCCTTGGCCTTTTTCAACATGGGGGATCGATGTGATAGGCAAGATACGCCCATCTTCATCAAGTGGACATGACCACATCATCGTCGCAATCGACTATTTCACTAAATCGGTAGAAGCAATCTCGTGTAAAAGTATCAAGTCGGCTCCCACCGCGAAGTTCATCCAAAATCACATCATCTGTAGATATAGAGTGCCTCATGAGATTATCTTAGATAATGGTCCAAATTTTATCGGTTCTGAGGTACGCCATTTGTTTGGCAAATATAGGATCCAATACCACAACTCGTCACCTCACATGCCACAAACTAATGGTGCGGTGGAGGCTGCCAATAAGACATTAGTCAAGATCTTGAAAAAGATGACTGTGACTTATAAGGACTGGAGCGACAAGTTGCCCTATACGTTATGGGCCTATCGCACCTCAATTCAAACGCCAACAAGGGCGACACCATTCTCTCTTGTATAAGGAATGGAGGTCGTGCTTCCAATTGAAACGGAAATTATAACTCTCCGAGTTCTAATAGAAGGAACCGAGGATGAAGCCGA
Organism: Macleaya cordata; assembly: GCA_002174775.1. Classification (NCBI taxonomy): domain Eukaryota; kingdom Viridiplantae; phylum Streptophyta; class Magnoliopsida; order Ranunculales; family Papaveraceae; genus Macleaya; species Macleaya cordata. The sequence goes on along the minus strand of MVGT01002653.1, from coordinate 40,994 downwards.
TTGGATCTAGTCCAGGGTGGACGCTTTGAACTGCATTAATGAGAAAAGGATGGATGCAGCATGTCATGCACAGTCTTACCAATAAAGGATAGCTCATAGCTTTAACAAGAAGGTCCAACTAAGAACCTTGAGCGTAGGAGACCTTGTGCTCAAAGAAATCAGGCCCGTAGATCATTCTGACGCAAGGGGAAAATTCAAACCCAATTGGGAAGGTCCCTACATCATTAAGAACATCCTTCCAGGGATGGCTGTCCGATTGACAGATCTTGATGGGATTGAGCATCAGAGGCCTACAAATGCGGACCAACTCAAGAAGTACTACGCTTGAGGTAACCACTTGGCTCTTAGACTAGGGGCAAGTGAAGCCGACAGAGGTCCAAAAATGAGGCATTTCTTTGGCCGATATCCAAATTTCCAAAAGAACCCAGTTGAAACTTCATTTCTGCTAGAAAACGAGTTCGAGCCTAAGCCTTTCCTTTGTACATAGCAAATAATCCCCTCTCTAAATCAGAAAAATTTTATCTTCTCGTTTGTATATGTGTTTCTGCCCTAGGGGCAACAATATTTAAAAATCCAAAAAAAATCAAATATCGAAAAAACCCAAAAAAGGAAAAAAATTGAAAACCCAAATAGATCCAAAAAAAATCCAAAAAATTGAAAAAATAGAAAAACCAAAAATCCAACAAAAATAAAAAATCCAAAAAAAAAAAAGCAAAGCAATGAAATACTCACAAGCCCTAAGTTAAACAAGGGGCAGTAGTAAAAAGAGGGGAAACCTTGGAAAGTCAGACTCATCAATTTTTCGAGCCTTTATCCTTTCTTTCCAGCTGACCTAAGCCATGCTACAACCTAGAAGACCTTATGGACCCTGTGAGCGATACGAGTCTGTGGTCAACGGAAAGGTTGGTGGACCTCCAAAAAATGAAGAAGAGAAAAAATTAAAGAATAGAATTCGTAGTCTGAAAAACAAAGACTTGAGAAAATTTGATCCGCATTTGTGAGCTTTGAAGTGCAACACCCTTAGAATCAGAGCACTAGTCGGCAGACACAATTAAAAGAGTAAGCTACAACACGGGTAAACAGTCTTCATCTAGAACAGCGTGACTTCCCAATGGTAACGATATCAATACCGGACTTAAGTCTCTAGCTAAGTTGGCACCGTCGGATCCAATGAGCGAAGTCAGAGGATAAAGGGTGAAGCAATACAAGGTCAACCAAAGAAAGTGGTGACATGTCGATGTGACTCTTGCTAATCGGGCGAGTATTCATAATCGTATCCAAGCTAAGGGGTTTAATTGCCCTATTTCTGTACTTTTTCAAAAAAAAAAAACAAAAAAACAAACAAACCTTGTCCTGCGGGGAGCCTATGAGGATAAATCTAGGACGCTAGGGGCATGTTTTGCATGACTCTGGTTTAAGCGTCTGAGGCAAAAATCCCTAAAGCATAAGAAGGGTTTATAAAATATCACGCGTCTGTCGTATCAGTTTCAGAAAATTTTTTTCAAAAGACGCGTATGTTTTATTTTCAAAACCTTGTCTGGCAGGAGGCCTATGAGGAAGAATCTAGGATGCTAGGGACATATTTTACATGACTCTAGTTTAGGCATCTGAGGCAAATTTCTCCAAAGACAAGCGCATTTTGTTTTTAAAAAAAAACACATGAAGGGTCACAATAGTTGGCATTTGGAAGTTGTCGGTTATGGCGCAATTGATGGATTCATCGAACACAAAATGGTGAATAAACTGCAAAGGTGCACACGTTCCAAACTCTCTTGATTTAACTTACCTTGCTCATATGGAAACTAACAAGTTTTGTAGGGAAATAACACCAACGGACCCTCAAAAAAAAAAAAGAGGGGCCCATCGCTAATGGAGTTCCTTTATTTTCATTTCCAGGCATACGAGGAAGCCACGATCAATCCTCTTCGTTTCCTCCATGCCCGTCAGCAGTATCGTTTGCATGTGCTAAAGTGAGGAAGGAAGTACGCCATTGACGGTATCCCTCCACACGTATGGGATTCTCCACCGGAAGGATCAGTGGCTCAATCAAAAGTCTCAAATGCCAAGAGCGGGCCGTGGCAGTAATGATGCGAGAGGCGATAGGGGCAGAACCAAAGAAATGACCAGAAAGATTTGGTACAGGTTGATTAATCCCAAGATCGACACGATGTTGTGCCCCTATGTGTTCAGAAATTCCAGACGCACAGGCCAATAATGAAGATGCCAGTGAATAGCCTTATTGGATAGATGCTGCAGCAAACCTGCTGCATCTTCTTGTTGACGCTCATGATAGCCATGCTTCCAGTGAACTCGGATCGCATTCAAAGTTGACACATGATTTTCGATGGTGCTGCTAAGCTGCAGGTGCTCTACGAGTCATATCTAGAAGAGAACCAGAAAGTTTTAATATCTTAACAGTGATGAAGAGTGCACACAGAAAAGGGTGCATTAACATATTCAATAGGGGAAATGATACAGCCAGTTCATCTCAGTTTTCAGTCAGTTAAACAAGATCAATGAAGAAGATGAAGTGTTGATATAATTGAGTGGTGTAAAAACCCTAGCACGACGCATGAGCCCCTCGGTGATGATCAAGCAAGAGATCTCCCCTAGCCATTTGGGTAAATTAAAAATTGCTAAAATGGATCTTTCAAAAGGAAAGATGATCTAGTTTTCAAAACCATCTTTCAGACCTTGCACAACCCAGCAAAATGCCAAAGAATTATGGACCACTCCTCGCCATGGCAAAGTTGGCAGGAGCATGCATGTCCAGCGATCGTCCGACCAAGGACAACAAAACAACACAAATCTACACACAATCGTAAGGGTCAAACTAGCTCGGAAGTAGACCGACGAAATTCGTGCCCGACTCCGGCTGACTATGAACGGTTAGCCGAATTCCAACCTAGATCATTGGACTTTTATGTTTGACCATTTCATCGGTGTGCAAAAATCAGGCATCGTCGGCCGCGCCATTCAATCGCAACCGGTCTCTGGCGAGGAGGGGCATCTGTAGACGCCAAATTTTTGCACACCCCAAAAAATACCCTTTTTGGTTGCACCTCGGTTTACGTGTGAAATTTAACGAAAAATTAGTTCAATGTGACTAAGCAGGCTTCACTCCATTGGTCCAAAATTAGGCTCAAGGCCAGAACGAGAAGAGAACCAAATCTCGGGGAACCCCGAACTCGGAATGGAACCGGTTCAGTCGAGGAACCGTAGGATTTTAATCCCTGAGTATCACCACGTGTTGCGATAGGATTGGCCCACCCTTATTTTTCCCAAATCAATCATTTTTTATCAAAAATCTGTTCTTGAAAGAATTTTGTCTAAAAATCAAATTTCAAAATGGTGGGACCCATTTCTATTTTTGTAAGGAAAAAAATAATAATAAATTTTTTTTTTAAAACAAATAATAAAAAATAAAAATATAAAAAAATATAATATTTTTGGGGCCACCACGCACCTTGCATGCGAGAGGCGTGGTGGACATCCCTCTTTGGGTTTCCCCATGTCCCCCATGCCTATTTTGGGGAGAGGGGGATTGAGAGATTAAAAGGGGAGAGAGAGTCAGATATAGAGGGGAGAGAGAACTGAGGGAGGCCAGGAGCAGAAGGGAACTAACAGAGGGAATTCCAGAGAGAGCTGAGATCAGAGATTGAGAGAGAACAGAGGAGTGACCGAGGGAGAGAGAGAACAAAGGACTGAGTGAAGGAACTGAAAAAAGAACGGGGGATCAAGAGAGGGTAGAGAAAAGAACTGTGGAGAGAAGAGAGAGTGAGAGACTGCTAGAGAGAGAGGAGGAAGACAGCAGCAGCAGCTGCTACTGTCAACTTCTGTAGAAAAAAAAAGGAAGGGAACGTCTGCAACCAGACGTGAAGAAAGGAAGAAGAAAAAGGAAGAAGAAAGGAAGAAGAAGAAGAGGAAGAAAGAAATAGAGAAAAGAAGGGGAGAAAGACAACAGCAGTAGTAGTTGCTGGCAACGTGACAAAGAGGAGAGGAAGAAAAAAAAAGGGAAGGAAAGGAAGAAAGAAGAAGAAGGAAGAAAAGTAGAAAGAAGAAGAGAAGAGAAAAGAAGAAGAAAAAAAATCATCTGCAAGCAGACGTTTGGAGAAAAAAAAATGTTTTTTTTTAAAGGAAGAAAAAACAACAAAAAAATAGAAAAAATGATTCTTTTTTTCTTTTCTTTTTAGTTATTTGTACTTTTTCATTTCTTTTCCTCCATTTCATTAATTACAAAAACAGTTTTGCAAAAAAAAAAAAAGTTTTAGTTTATTTTTATTTTCAAAACAAAAAAAAGGAAAAAAAACACAAAAACAAAAAGGGTTTTTCTTGCAAAAACAGTTTTNTAAACATTTTTGCACTCCCGTCTTTGTGCTTAAAGTTTTGATATCATAAGTTGCGTTAATTTACTTGTCTACTGATTTCAAATAATTCGTGACTTATATCGGTGTTTTAATTATTTTGCTAGTTTTAGATTGAAACATTCAATAAACCTCTGAATAAGCTATAAGCTTAAAGGCTCATTTCTCGAGCTTGGGCCTAAGGGCCCGCCTCCATGCCATGCCCACGGGCTTAGATCCATTTTTCCAAGGCCCAAAGCCCATCACCAACACTCGGGCCATTAGGGCCCGCCTCCATGCCAGGCCCACGGGCTTAGATCCATTTTTCCAGGGCCCAAAACCCATCACCAACACTCGGGCCATTAGGGCCCATTATCTTCCTTGCGGGTCCAAGAACCCACATCTTCTCATGTCGAGCCCAAGGGCCTAATAACTTGCCAAACCCTAAAAACAAACAATAATAGGGATTAAGGTCTCTAGCTTAGTTCACCCTACGGTTAGGCTTTGCCTGCTTGTAGCCTTCGGTTGCATTAGCATAGGATTGTGTGTTATTTTCGAGGGTGTGTAGGGTTTCACTCGCTGTAAAATTTCTATTCTACCCTCACCTTTGTTTTACATGTCTTCTTCCAGATGCATCACATTTAGCTTAGAGTTCTTCATACATATAGGGTCAGGGCAATCCTAAACCAGATTAGGAATGTTAGATACCTTCATGCAATATTAGAGCATAGGACATGCATCATTCGCGTCTCACCGACGCTCGCATTTCTCAGGCACACGTGCATTCTGTGATCCCCTTTCGTCTCTGGGTACGTCCTATGTTGGACATGATCCCTCTTTCAGATTCACGCCTAAGGGCTGAATCTGCCTTTCATCGTCTTTGAGATTCATGCCTACGGGCTGAATCTATTATCATCATCTTTGACTCTCAGCTTTCGTCGTCTCTAAGAGTCGCTACTATCGTCATCTTCAGGACACTCAGGTTTCGTTATCTTTGAGAGTCCCAACACTCGTCGTCTTTTAGATCCACGCCCAAGAGCGTCCATGGATCTGTCTTTGAGATTCTCCACTTTCGTCAACTTAGAGATTCTCTACTATCGTCGTCTTTTCATGCCTAAGGGCTGAACCTGCCTATCGTCATCTTCGGGACACTCAGCTTTTGTCGTTTTTGAGAGTCCCAACATTCGTCGTCTTTCAGATCCACGCCCAAGAGCGTCCATGGATCTGTCTTTGAGATTCTCCGCTTTCGTCGTCTTGGAGATTCTCTACTATCGTCATCTTTGAGGTTCACGCCTAAGGGCTAAACCTACATACTATCGTCATCGAGACACTCTGCTTTCGTCGTTTTTTAGAGTCCCAACACTCGTCGTCCTTCAGATCCACGCCCCGTAGCGTCAATGGATCTGCTCATCGTCATCCTTCAGATTCACGCCCCATAGCGTCAATGAATCTGTTTTCGTCGCCTTTCAGATCCACGCCCCGTAGCATCAATGGATCTACTCATCATCATCTTTCAGATTCACGCCCCGTAGCGTCTATGAATCTGCTTATCGTCACCATTCAAATTCACGCCCCGTAGCGTCAATGAATCTTCTTTCGTCGTCTTTCAGATTCACGCCCCGTAGCGTTAATGAATCTGTTTTCGTCACCTTTCAGATTCACGCCCCGTAGCGTCAATGAATCTGCTTTCGTCATCTTTCAAATTCATGCCCCGTAGCGTCAATGAATCTGTTTTCGTCACCTTTCAGATTCACGCCCCATAGCGTCAATGAATCTGCTCATCATCGTCTTTCAGATTCACGCCCCGTAGCGTCAATGAATCTGCTCATCGTCCTTTCAGATTCACGCCTTGTAGCGTCTATGAATCTGCTCATCATCCTTTCAGATTCACGCCCTGTAGCATCCATGAATCTGCTTATCGTCTTCTTNCAAGAGCGTCCATGGATCTGTCTTTGAGATTCTCCGCTTTCGTCGTCTTGGAGATTCTCTACTATCGTCATCTTTGAGGTTCACGCCTAAGGGCTAAACCTACATACTATCGTCATCGAGACACTCTGCTTTCGTCGTTTTTTAGAGTCCCAACACTCGTCGTCCTTCAGATCCACGCCCCGTAGCGTCAATGGATCTGCTCATCGTCATCCTTCAGATTCACGCCCCATAGCGTCAATGAATCTGTTTTCGTCGCCTTTCAGATCCACGCCCCGTAGCATCAATGGATCTACTCATCATCATCTTTCAGATTCACGCCCCGTAGCGTCTATGAATCTGCTTATCGTCACCATTCAAATTCACGCCCCGTAGCGTCAATGAATCTTCTTTCGTCGTCTTTCAGATTCACGCCCCGTAGCGTTAATGAATCTGTTTTCGTCACCTTTCAGATTCACGCCCCGTAGCGTCAATGAATCTGCTTTCGTCATCTTTCAAATTCATGCCCCGTAGCGTCAATGAATCTGTTTTCGTCACCTTTCAGATTCACGCCCCATAGCGTCAATGAATCTGCTCATCATCGTCTTTCAGATTCACGCCCCGTAGCGTCAATGAATCTGCTCATCGTCCTTTCAGATTCACGCCTTGTAGCGTCTATGAATCTGCTCATCATCCTTTCAGATTCACGCCCTGTAGCATCCATGAATCTGCTTATCGTCTTCTTTCAGATTCACGCCCGGTAGCATCAATAAATCTGCTTATCGTCTTCTTTCAGATTCACGCCCCGTAGCGTCAATGAATCTGCTTATCGTCCTCTTACAAATTCACGCCCAAGAGTGTCCATAAATCTGTTTTCGTCATCTTTGTTGGTGCGTGGATACAAAGTACGTCCACGTCACTGGCTTTTCATCGTCTTTGTTTGTGCGTGGATACAAAGTACGTCCACGTCACTTGCTTCTCGTCGTCTTTGGGCACATCCTATGTTGGATGTGATCCCTCAGTGTATGGTGCATACAACATCATATCACATGTTTGAGTGTACATGTACATATTACACGTATCACACCCCTTGTTTGCTTGTGGATACAAAGTACGTCTATGTCACTGTACTCTTAGCACGCAGGCCTACTGATGGCACGCGTTGCTTCCTTTGCTGCATTCAGACAGATGGATGTATGCATCTTTCGCCCCAAGACTATTTGATCATGACACGTAGATTTAGGGGGCTTACTTATTGTAGTGCAGTTGTTTTTGTGTATGTAGCATAACTTAGTATTGATCATATATTTCCCTAAAAGTCTTTAATCGCGAAGTTGAGGCCGTCCTCACGGATGGGCGGTTGTTGGGTGCCTAACACCGTACGGTACCTGTACCTAGATCCCCTTATCCATTATCTCTATACCGCAGACCATCTACTTTGGACTATTGCCATGGTTTTCTCAGAAAACTAGATTTAGGTCAATTTTCTAAAATCTTGGGTCCTGATTCCTATAAATCAAGTGGCGACTCCTTACATATCACATTCATACCCCTTCTAAGGTGGGCGAATCCAACTTATGCGTCTCCCGCGTGAGAGTCTCCCTCGAGCGTGGTTTGCGCCGGATTATGGCTCCACAGATACTATTGTTCTCGACGTGCCTAACAATCAAAGCATTCCACATTGGTGTTGGTATATATTCTGAAGAGGTCTTATCATTTTCAAATATGCATTGAGCATATACAACACAATTACACTTAGAATAAATGTCTATTAAAGATGTCAACACGAAAGCATCCAATCTCATTGTCCTTCTCCTAACAATGAAACTGTGAAGTTCCTTACCTAATATCAAATTGAGCATGTCAGAGCAAGCTGTTATTAATGCACTTACAGTAACATAATTTGGCTCAACACCATCATAAACCATCTTCCTAAAAGCCTCTATCACATGGAACGGGCATTCATTTCGTACATACATTGCTATTAGTACCGACCATGCTACAACACACTTCTCCACCAATAAATCAAATACAAGCTTGGCAAGTTTCTTTTGACCACATTTACTGTATAGGTCAATAAGAGAACTACCAACAAAGACATCATTCTCAATATAGCTGCCTATCTTTACAATGTATCCATGTACTTGCTCTCCAAAACTAAGATCTCTCAATTGCCCACAAGCAGCAAAAACACTAGCAATGGTGTGAGAATTGGGGGACAAACAAGAACCCAATTCATTAAATTCTCCTCTCATTTTCTTGAAAACCCACAATGCATCCTCCGATCGCCCATTCTGAGTGTAACCCGAGATTATGGCTGACCAAGTGATCTCATTGGGATGCTGTATTTTTCGCATTCGCTCAAAGAGTTCACTAGGCCTATGGAAATCTCTAGCACGAAAAAAGCTTGATATCATCGTGTTAAAATTAACAAGCGTAGGGAGATGGATTTCATCGAATGTTTTGAGCGCATTGAAGAGGGAACCACATTGAGCATACATTGTTAACAGGGAATTGATTACATAAGCGTCATTCTCTATGCACCCACGCTTGGGGGCGTCGACGTGAATGGATTGGCCCTGATGAAGGGAGAGAGGGTGAGAAGAGGAAGAGAATTTGAGGATAGATGAAAAGGTGAAGGAGTTTGGTTGGAACCCTTGTTTTCGAATTTGATGATGCAGTAAAGTTAGCTCCTTCCATTTTCTTTGCTCGTAATAGAGGTTCAAAAGGGCAGTTAGAGAACCCATTCAAATCATGGTTCGGCATAGAAAAGTTAAAATCGTCATCATAACAGCCCATTTTTGCTAAGAAAGAAAAATTAAACAAAAACAATCATCTTTGACCAGTATTTTGATCTAAAAAAACATAAATGGTAATCCAGTTTTACTAGTATTTTGCATTCCACCATTCTAAAACATAGACGCCATTTCAAAACCCTAAACACACAAAAGAAAACGCAGGTGGCTCATCATACCTTTAGAAGTAGAAGGAAGATGCCTCACTGTAACTCTATTCGCGCTGCACACACGTCTACCGATACAATGAAAAAGGGATAGTGAAGGATTTTGAGTCCTGACTCCTGAGAGATGAAGGGTTTATTGGGTTTTATTTGGAAAATTTTGACTTAGTCCCCCAAACAATAAATCAATTTTTTAGTTTTCCCACCAAATTGATGCCTTTTATAGATTGCCCCTCAGATTCATGAATTTCGTCAATCCGTCCCCTTTGGCCGACTGGTGACGGTTTCATAGAGGACTGCACATAATCACAAGAATTAGTTGGGTGCTGGTTTGCCGACTAGGCTTGGATTAGGACACCACCTGCCCAACCATCCAAGACTAAGCCCCGCACATTATAGTCCAACTCGGTCGTGACTCGGTCAACACAAGTGTGATTCTATTGACTTGACCGACTCGGGTAGGTCCGACTCGGTAGAATGTAAAAATTAAAAAAAAATTCAGCCTACTGATAAATTGAACTTATCTATTCAAAAATTAATTATGATTTGTATAATATGTAAGGTCATCATTTGACCATAACTTGTAATAACTAAGACAAGAAATCAAGCAATATGCATCAAAACACTAATAAAAATAAAATAAAAAATACTGACCCTATCCAACTCGGTTGAAACACCTTTTTGTATGAATTACCATCTGCAAAATCTTTGCATGAAGAAATTATTCCAAAAAACAAACACACAACAAATAGCAAAAGGTGTTTGTAGTGGGCCCCAATTTTGTATATGATAATTTGAATCGGCACTCCCTTAACATATGATTTCGAATACACAACTTTTGGGTGCATTATTTTATACATTATTTTTTTTTCTAAGGGTAACATGGAGATAATTTAAGAACTAATTTTTTTTTCTCAAGATCGATACAATATTTCCTCCACATGTAAATAATATTCACAATAATAAAACATCGATCTCAATAAAAAAAATTAACATTTGAATCACATTCATGTGGGCCTAGAAACAACACGCAAAAACATGTAAAAAAAACAATGTATCTTGATCTCTTCTAAGAATATATACCTCATTATCTTGAACCTTCTTTTGTGATGGTGGAAAGGGGTACTGGTTTGCTTATATTGTAGTTTTGGTCCAATTGGACCACCAAGCATCACCAAGTGCATCCCCTACCTATGATAGAGCTAACCTAGGGCTAAGCTAGGTAATCAATATCAAGACAAATAGGAAAGTTGAAGTCATCTTAATTACAGGTGTGGCTATTAACATATATTACGTAAGTTCAATAAAAATGGTCCAATCCACTGAGAGTGTCTCATCTCATTGTGCTAAGAATTGGTCCTTTTCATGCTTTAGTTTATTCCAATTGGACCAGTTTTGTAGGTTCGAGGAACTTAATTTCTAATAAAATTAACCCAGTAACTTGTGCTTAAGTTAATTATGGTCGAGTTATTGTTGACAAGCCAATTTTAAAAATTAATTACCTTTTTTTTCTCAAGCATAACACTAGCAGTATTGTTAGAGCAAGGGCTTTTTTCCCCCAAAATTGGAGATTTGAGGGAAAAAGACAAATAATAATGTAAGATTAGTCCCCCAAACTCTTTCACCTAATTTTATGTTTGAGACTGAAATTAAGAGAAAAAGGGGAGAAAGAAGGAGTAGAGGGGCCACAGAGAGAGTGAAGGGCGACACTCTCTCGGTCGCCCATTATAGTCTCGGCGACAGAGGGAGTGTAGGGCGACAATCCCTCTGTCACCCCCATGTTTTAATACTTTAAAAGGTTTTTTTTGTTTTCAAAATTCTTTTTTGATGTACGAAAGTTTTTGTATGTTTCAAAACATCAAGTTTTTGGAGTCCACTTGGATACGATCTAATAATTGATATTTGATGAGGTTGTTTTCCTCACTATTTAGATCATCCCAAAAAAAATCATCCCATTATAAAACTTCTAATCCCTTCAAAAGTTTATTAAAAATTAATGGTGAGAAGAACGGTGAGAAAAATAGTCAACTTTTGATAGGGTTAGAAGTTTTAGAATGTGATTATTTTTTGTAAGGATGACCTACGTGATGAGGAGACCAACCTCAACAAATATCAACTATTAGATCGTATCTAAGTAGGTCCCATAGACTTGGTATTTCAAACTATACGAAAACCTTCGTACAACAAAAAATAATTTAAAAAAAGAAAGAAAGAAGCTTTTAAAGCATTAAAACATGTCGCCCTCTACCCCCTCTTTTGCGGCCCTAAATTTTAGGGTTAAGATTGAGTTAAGCCTTCAGTAGAGGGTAGAATTAGGGCTTTTCTTCTAAAACCTTCCGTCACTCTAAAACTCATGATTCTGGTTTGAAGGATCATAGATCTGTTTTTGGAGGATTAGGATTGAATTTTGCCTTCCGGAGAAGGTTAGAATTAGGGCTTTTCTTCATAAAACCTTCTGTCATTCTAGAGAGAGAAAACAAGAAAGAGAGCTGTGAGAACTGACGCAGCTCAAAAAAAACCTTCTGTCCAAATTCAAAAAAAAAGTTAGCCGTTAGGAGCGTCTGAGTTGTTGTTATATTGAAATTTGAAAGAAAGAAAAAATATGACCGTTGGGGAGCACCGTAGTGGGAGAGGAGTGACTGAGGACTGGGGACTGAGGAGGCTTTTGCATTTGAGACTTGTTGAGTGATGGAATCGTTAATGACTCGTTGATGGATTCAGCTGTTGGACCGAACTATTCGGCCGAACCACGACCTAAATCGGTCTACTGGGTCATGTTTCCCATTAAAAAACCTGACTTGTCATGAGACATGCATTAAGTTAACAAAAATGACACTTTCACCCTCGCAATTTTAAAGCCTAATCTCGGTCAAAACTCCCTATCTCTTTCGAAAAAAAATCCGAACTCACATTTCCATCGTTTCATACCAAACCCTTGAAAGTTGCAATTGAGCTAGAAACTCGCAGATACCTAGTTAGTTCTCTCCCTGGTTCTCTATCTTTCTCTGTCTCGTTTTTTCTCTCTCTGGATCTCTCTCTAGATCTCTCTCTGTTTCTCTCTCTCGTTCTCTATCTAATGTTTCTATATTTTGTTCTCCCTCTGGCTTTTGGATCATACTGATTACTGACCAACAAAAAATTTCATCTTTAGGGTTACAGTTTACTTAGTTTTTTTATTGGTTTTTATGTTACTGAATAACCTTTGCTCTTGGTGGGTAATTGGTCTTAATTTTTGTTCTAAAGAGTTTCAGTTCTCTTTTTATATGAGTATGTTTTGATGGAATCTGCAATATTTGTGAAGATTATTAGTTTGTGCATTAATGGCACATTAGGTGTTTGATAAAATTCTTCAATGATATTTCTGTGCATCTTTATGTCTGTGTGAAATCCCTTTTTATGTGATTATTAGTTATTGTATATGGTCTTTGTAGCTGCAACTGAAGCCCTTTTTTAGGATTTCTTGTGGCTTGAATGGGTATGCAATTATAGTTCTCTTCGTTTTGATTTTGGTATTGGTGTCAACATTCTTGAAGATTATTTAATTCATTTGATTATTAATTACTTTGAAATTCGGTTAATATGTGTTGATTGAAGATCATTTTGAGTTCGATAAAATATTAGGCTATATATTTATAAAATATTCACTAATAAACTATTTAATCATGTTTAAATTTCCATCTAGATTATTATTCAATCAACACATTATGTGAATTAAAACCCATTATCTACTAGGACCAAGCTCCCTGAATCAATCATTACTAGGACCTAAGCCTGACTTGGGTTAGTTTTTGTTGAATTTGGATGTATGTTTGATATCTCATATCTTGGTGGAAGTAGTCATAGTCATGTGTAACCATTTAGGTACACTGATCATCTTGGTGGTGCAAAATTCAACCCCTATTTTATACAGGCACTTGCATGTCTATGCTTTAATTCTAGCAATTATGCAATAGTTGTTACAAATTAGAGGAATGCAAGCAAGCAACAGTTTATAATTACTGCATTATGTGAAGTAGCTAAACATAATTGAAAGCCTCCAATCATTCTTGCTGGAGAGATGCTATACAGGAAGAAATCAATGCCTAGGAAAAAATAATAATACTTAGGACTTAGTTAGTCTCATTGCCTGCAGGGAAACAAGTCATTGGCTGCAAGTGGATACAACTTCACTGAATCTGTCTTTTTATGGGATGTCAAGTTTTCTAGGTGATGCATCATTAAGTAAATAGTAATAACAAAGTGGAAGCATATTAAAAGGTATAGATTTAATTAAGTTAAAACTATGGGCTTATAATATTCTGTCAATCCCCCTTACAAGTTACAACTGTGCACTCTCTCTATTAAAATACTTTCTTTAAGTTCCATGGAGTATTTGTGATAAAATGGCTTCATCTTCCTAAGGCCTTTCTTGTTTTGGGTGTTCTCTTAACTCTTGTTCTTCTCCTGTGGCCCTCTGATATGGTAGCTAGAGGGTCAGCTCATAAGACTTCTAACCACTGAATTGGTTCTTAATTCAATGGTCTAGATACTTGGTTGCCAACTTCAAAATCTCACTAAGATGTTCCCTTTGTTTTTTTTTAGAAAAAATAATGAAGGTAAATAAAAGGTTTTTGATATGGGTTCACTTCCTCGATTAGACAAGGAAATGCGTATTGTTATTAGGCATTGTGATGTGTAGAACAAGTCTTGGTTCCTCTTTGAAGTTCAACTGTTGTATTGGTTTTAAATATCTGTCCATTTTTTATTATGAGGCCGGTTATATAGCCCCTCCTATATAACCCAATAAAGACCTCTCCATCCTGACTGTTGATTTCTAATTTTTCAATGGTGGACACAACGACACGTGGCAAGCTTAAAAAAACTTTTGAACTGGCTCACTTATCGGCTCGGCTAAAAAATTCAAAGAAGTTTAGAAAGTACCCTCCTTTCTCTATCTTACCATCGAACTGATTCAAGAGAAACCCCAATTTTATTTTATTTTTTAATAGAATAGAAATCTCAAAATCAACCAGAAACCCTAAAATCAACCTCCTCTCTCTAAAACAGAGCTTGATTCATTTGTAATTAAGTTAAATGAGATGGTGAGAGATATCTAGACAGAGAAAGATAGAGCTTTTGGAGTTGCAGAGAGTTAGAATTCTAGAAAGAGAAAGTGAGAGGAGGGCATACAGGAAAAAAAAAAAAGAAGATAGCGACAAATTCAAAGATGAATCGAAAAATTTCTCAAAAAATCAAAACATAACAGTACAGATACAAAGATAAATCGACAAATTTACTCATAATAAGCTTGATCTTCAGCTTAAACCCGATTTTAGGGCAACAGGGAAAAAAAACCGCCTGATTCCGGCAACAAATTTCTGAAGAAGAAGCCATCCGCTTCAGTTCCCGTGACAAAGTGTAGATCTAACGAAAATAGAGAGAGAGAGAGGGAGTGGAAGAACTACCTCGAAGAAGGTTCTTGATCTCCGACAATAAGTCGGTTATGCTCCAACTAAAGGATGTCGATTTCTGATGATGATTAATTGAGTCTTCTTGCTAATTCTTTTCCTAGATTCAAAGAGCTTGTTCTTGCTTGTTGCGAAGGATTTAGAACTAGTGGCCTTTCTATTGTGGTCAGCAAGTGTGTCAATTTTAGGTTTTTAGGTTTAATTAAAAAATTTAATGCTTTTTTAAGTGTGATTCATTCTTGCTGAAGAAGATTTAGTTTGATCTGTTCGTAAATATTGGTAATCTCCTTGTTTGCGGTTGATTTTGGAGAAATTTTTTTAGTATTTCTGAAGAAGTTTGATGAATAGATAGAGAGAAGAGGGGAACAATTTTAGGGTTTCTGGATGAATTTTTTTAGCCAAGCCAATAAGTGAGCTGGCTCAAAAGTGCTTTTAAGCTCACCAAGTGTCATCATATCAACCATCAAAAAATCAAAAACCCAACGGTCAGGATGGAGTGGTCTATATTGGGTGATATAGGGGGGGTATATAACCTGCCTCTTTTATTATTTATTTATTTATTATTATTATTATTTGTGTTTTTAAATAAAGCAATAAGAGATATATATATANGAGTTCACTAGGCCTATGGAAATCTCTAGCACGAAAAAAGCTTGATATCATCGTGTTAAAATTAACAAGCGTAGGGAGATGGATTTCATCGAATGTTTTGAGCGCATTGAAGAGGGAACCACATTGAGCATACATTGTTAACAGGGAATTGATTACATAAGCGTCATTCTCTATGCACCCACGCTTGGGGGCGTCGACGTGAATGGATTGGCCCTGATGAAGGGAGAGAGGGTGAGAAGAGGAAGAGAATTTGAGGATAGATGAAAAGGTGAAGGAGTTTGGTTGGAACCCTTGTTTTCGAATTTGATGATGCAGTAAAGTTAGCTCCTTCCATTTTCTTTGCTCGTAATAGAGGTTCAAAAGGGCAGTTAGAGAACCCATTCAAATCATGGTTCGGCATAGAAAAGTTAAAATCGTCATCATAACAGCCCATTTTTGCTAAGAAAGAAAAATTAAACAAAAACAATCATCTTTGACCAGTATTTTGATCTAAAAAAACATAAATGGTAATCCAGTTTTACTAGTATTTTGCATTCCACCATTCTAAAACATAGACGCCATTTCAAAACCCTAAACACACAAAAGAAAACGCAGGTGGCTCATCATACCTTTAGAAGTAGAAGGAAGATGCCTCACTGTAACTCTATTCGCGCTGCACACACGTCTACCGATACAATGAAAAAGGGATAGTGAAGGATTTTGAGTCCTGACTCCTGAGAGATGAAGGGTTTATTGGGTTTTATTTGGAAAATTTTGACTTAGTCCCCCAAACAATAAATCAATTTTTTAGTTTTCCCACCAAATTGATGCCTTTTATAGATTGCCCCTCAGATTCATGAATTTCGTCAATCCGTCCCCTTTGGCCGACTGGTGACGGTTTCATAGAGGACTGCACATAATCACAAGAATTAGTTGGGTGCTGGTTTGCCGACTAGGCTTGGATTAGGACACCACCTGCCCAACCATCCAAGACTAAGCCCCGCACATTATAGTCCAACTCGGTCGTGACTCGGTCAACACAAGTGTGATTCTATTGACTTGACCGACTCGGGTAGGTCCGACTCGGTAGAATGTAAAAATTAAAAAAAAATTCAGCCTACTGATAAATTGAACTTATCTATTCAAAAATTAATTATGATTTGTATAATATGTAAGGTCATCATTTGACCATAACTTGTAATAACTAAGACAAGAAATCAAGCAATATGCATCAAAACACTAATAAAAATAAAATAAAAAATACTGACCCTATCCAACTCGGTTGAAACACCTTTTTGTATGAATTACCATCTGCAAAATCTTTGCATGAAGAAATTATTCCAAAAAACAAACACACAACAAATAGCAAAAGGTGTTTGTAGTGGGCCCCAATTTTGTATATGATAATTTGAATCGGCACTCCCTTAACATATGATTTCGAATACACAACTTTTGGGTGCATTATTTTATACATTATTTTTTTTTCTAAGGGTAACATGGAGATAATTTAAGAACTAATTTTTTTTTCTCAAGATCGATACAATATTTCCTCCACATGTAAATAATATTCACAATAATAAAACATCGATCTCAATAAAAAAAATTAACATTTGAATCACATTCATGTGGGCCTAGAAACAACACGCAAAAACATGTAAAAAAAACAATGTATCTTGATCTCTTCTAAGAATATATACCTCATTATCTTGAACCTTCTTTTGTGATGGTGGAAAGGGGTACTGGTTTGCTTATATTGTAGTTTTGGTCCAATTGAACCACCAAGCATCACCAAGTGCATCCCCTACCTATGATAGAGCTAACCTAGGGCTAAGCTAGGTAATCAATATCAAGACAAATAGGAAAGTTGAAGTCATCTTAATTACAGGTGTGGCTATTAACATATATAACGTAAGTTCAATAAAAATGGTCCAATCCACTGAGAGTGTCTCATCTCATTGTGCTAAGAATTGGTCCTTTTCATGCTTTAGTTTATTCCAATTGGACCAGTTTTGTAGGTTCGAGGAACTTAATTTCTAATAAAATTAACCCAGTAACTTGTGCTTAAGTTAATTATGGTCGAGTTATTGTTGACAAGCCAATTTTAAAAATTAATTACCTTTTTTTTCTCAAGCATAACACTAGCAGTATTGTTAGAGCAAGGGCTTTTTTCCCCCAAAATTGGAGATTTGAGGGAAAAAGACAAATAATAATGTAAGATTAGTCCCCCAAACTCTTTCACCTAATTTTATGTTTGAGACTGAAATTAAGAGAAAAAGGGGAGAAAGAAGGAGTAGAGGGGCCACAGAGAGAGTGAAGGGCGACACTCTCTCGGTCGCCCATTATAGTCTCGGCGACAGAGGGAGTGTAGGGCGACAATCCCTCTGTCACCCCCATGTTTTAATACTTTAAAAGGTTTTTTTTGTTTTCAAAATTCTTTTTTGATGTACGAAAGTTTTTGTATGTTTCAAAACATCAAGTTTTTGGAGACCACTTGGATACGATCAAATAATTGATATTTGATGAGGTTGTTTTCCTCACTATTTAGATCATCCCAAAAAAAATCATCCCATTATAAAACTTCTAATCCCTTCAAAAGTTTATTAAAAATTAATGGTGAGAAGAACGG
>MVGT01002653.1:0-19214 GCA_002174775.1 Macleaya cordata | reverse complement strand
AATCATTGAACCACATCATTACTCATGCCATTATTGTGATTTTGGGTATCCATTTCCCATTAAGAACCTCTTTACTGGCTGCACTTCTCTGTGGACTATTCAATGCTGGGTTGGGGTTTCTCAAACCTTTATTGTCAGTGACTTTTAAGAAGATCAATACAACTTCATCCTCAACTTGGCCTTGATCCAAGATTGAGCAAACAACTGAAATGGGTGTAAGTTGTGATTGACTATATACAAAAGCCTGCGCCGGGACCCAAGCTTATTAATATGCTTAATCCTTTGTCTTATCCTTAGGTTTAACCTGCAGATCCTAAGTCCCAGACCCAGGCCCTTGTGTCCTGTGCTTAAGCCTAGTAAGTTTATAAGTAGAGGCCCAATAGGCTTGGGCAGAAGGAAAAGAAAGAGTTGTTAGCCTATAAAAATGCATTATGCAATAAAACTAACATCTTCCTCATCCATACCAGAATAGATCCAAGTCCACAACTAGACATGGAATTGCAAACGTGATTTTCGATAACAGGAGAACTAGTTATCATGTGATTGATCCCTACAGTTATGTAAACACAGTTATGTAAACACGAGTCTTCAATTTTAAACCTATGTAACAATGATACGGGTAAGTGTGTCAGTGTCGGACGCTAGTACGAGGTGTTGGACTCGGTGAGTTGGAAAAAAGCCAAAACACAGGTACTGTGGTACACATACATATTATCCATGTCTTAGTTATTATGTGTTTTAAATCAAAGCAATAAAATAAAGAGGGACTAGGACCCCCATGGCTAGCACGAGTCCACGACAGGCCATGTATAGCTCCTAGGGCTGCCGATTCGCAGGATGACCTACATCAGACTTCCCCACTTAGAAATGACTCATCTTGAGCTGTTTTCATTGATTCAAGCTTCACCATTTTCATATCTTCCACAAAGTAATCCTCTGGGCAACCTGTTCTACCATTCTACGGGCTCATGACATTTGACATCTCCCTCTATGAAACTACTTCCTTTGCTTGGCTTGAAGTATTTATACTTGTCTTTCTTCTGGGCTGGTAAAAAGATAAGCCTTTTGTTCTCCCTAGAAAACTCGTAAGTTTTTTGTTGTCCTCTTATGTATGATCATTTAGCCATCTAGAAATCATTATCTCCCTGTCCAATAAAAAATAAAGAAATCATTATCTCCCTGCTAGTTGGGCTGATAAATTTTTTGAAGAAATAGAAGTGGTTTTTAGGAATGGAACAACGCCATCTTATTTCCTTGAGCAGAGTGCTATCCATCGTAAAGAAATAGCAATTTGATGCAGGAATATAACATTGCAGCAATCAATATGCCCACCAAAGGATCCTAAAAAATCTGAATTATAATATATTTGACATTTTATTTAGTTAGGATTCTGCTTATTTCAGGCAAGGATTTTAGGTAATTTCTAATTCAGTTTAAGTATGTTAATGAGAATTAGCCTATAGTGCAAATGTTACAAAGATGGATTTCTTTACTTGGTGGATTTAAGTTAATAAGTTCCTCTCCTACCCAACCGCCCACACACAATCACCCCACCATCAGCACCAAGGGTGTTTATTCTATCAAGGCTTTTCTTGTTTTGGAATTGTTTGCCGTTCAACATCATGCCTCAGCAGGGCTTGAAATTCCCAGTTGCACAATTATTTCCATAAAACTGGACTAAATTATGAGCCATGTGGATCGGCTGAGGCTGTGGACAGTAACTATGAAGTAGATGAGATGCTACACTTTAAAATTACCTGCTTATAATGTTCTACAATTATATATTTTCATGATTAGAATGTATTAAATGGTTAAATTGAAGTTATGATAAGTGTTACAGCTTCTTTGTTGTGTAACATGTTTTATATTTGTATTCATTATTATGAAATGCAGGTGACCTTTATACTTGGGGTCGAGATGAAGGGGATGGTAGATTGGGCCTTGGTTCTGGTCGTGGCCCAAATGAGGGTGGTGGACTTAGCATCCCTTCTAAAGTAAATGCATTACCTGTTCCTATGGCTGCTGTGTCATGTGGGGGATTTTTCACCATGGGATTGACTAAACAGGGACAACTTTGGAATTGGGGTGGTAAGGAGTTTTATTTTTGTTTCCTCTGTTTTGTTCTGCAACCTTCACTTTAATTTGTGCTTTCTTTCATTTTGTTGAATCTATTCCAATTTGATTTTTCGACGTGGGCTCCAGATCTATGAATTTTCTATGTATTTGACCACTTTTCAGCTGTAGATGAACTTGCTTAGAGGTCACCCAATTAGTTAATCAGGTTTCTCCCTGTCTATGGAAGTAAACCAGGGAATGCTTCTAAACTTTGAATTTTAAGGTTTATTTCGCTCGCAAGCTCCTACTTCATTCAGGATGAGAGCTCATTCAACTATTTACTTCTCCTTGTCTGATATATGCGTTCTCTGAATTATTCAAGCACTTGAATCCATATGTCGTTATTATGAAGTCTTTCGCTGTTCATTCTTGAGTTAGGATCTAATACTTATATTTTGATGTCTTTCAGATGAAGGTAAAGTACTTTCATGGGGTCATGGTGGACATGGTCAGTTAGGTCATTCTTCGATTGAAAATCAGAAGGTTCCCGTATTGGTTGAAGCTTTAGCTGGGGAAAATATAATCTACATTTTATGTGGAGGTTCCACTTCAGCTGCTGTCACTGGTAAGAAGTGTAGAATCAGATACATTTTTTGAGAAGAGAATCAGATATATCATTGGTAAGAATTGTAGAACTGAACCCCTCGTTTGACTTAGGACCTAAATGACGAACCAACAGGCTCATTGGTTTTGCTCCACTTGTGCAAGCCCAAAATTGAATTCGGATTGTACGCAGAGGAAAAAGGATGCAGCCTTAACTTCTTAAAATACCAAATCCACTTCTCTGTAGCCACTTTGATACTAGAATAGTGTGAATTAGTACATAAGTGATGAACCAATTTTTTTTGGTTAAGTCTTAGTTCTATTTTGGATAAAACTTAGGAGTAAAGCCTTTTGTCCTACCTAGAGGTATTTTTTGTACATGACTATATGGCATATACTTAATTTTACCGTCTCTATATTTTCTGTTACTCATCCCCCTTTGATGCATCTAAGATCTCCTTCACTCATCTCAACACCTGATTTTTACCATGCTGATTTTTTTTAATTATTAATATTATTAGTTTTGTATAGGATTTTTATTTTATTTTATTAATTTTCTTTGCTGAGTCAGATTCTGTGAACATGATTTTTGACTCCTTAATTTTGGGTGATGCTACACCTACAACAAGTTGTACAACAGTGTACAATCCAGGGTGGAATTTTAAAATTAAAAAAGGGGCACAATTCACGAGGGAGGTGGAGTTCACACATCCACCGTCCACTCAGCTTGCTGAATAGTTTGCTTTAGGTTTAACATTTTCCCTTAATTTTCTTGTCCTGAAGGGCTGCAGGTTTTGGTTTATGTGTTTTATATTCTTCAACTTAAATTACGGCTCTAGCTTGCCAAGATACCTATTTATATAACTCGTGCAACAGGCTGCCTCAATATATTGATGTTTTGTATTTTTATCTTTTCCGTTCTTTTTTTGGGTTTAAAGTACCGACTCCTTTTCATTTTAATGGCAGATAAGGGGAAGTTATACATGTGGGGAAATGCGAGGGATTTGTCAACTTGGGATTCTTGGATTGCCTGAGATACAACCTATGCCTGTTGAGGTGAAGTTTCTAGTAGAGGATGACGGATTAGAGCTGCCCCATATCCTTTCAGTTGCGATAGGAGCATCTCATACTATGTGCTTGGTTTCAAGGTCTAGAAGCCAAAATTGGGGTCGTCGGATCACAATTCCAATTGAGAATTGGAAAATCTGTTTTCTATAATGAAAGAGGGAGATTTAGCAATACAAGGTGCTTGCAACTATGTGAAAGAGTGTTGAGCAGACGTGAGATTGGTTTTGTTGCAGAGTCGCAAGTATGAGAACCGGGGAACAATTTGGTTGGGTAAATAGCTTTTAAGGTACGTTTGTTTCGTGACGATTGCACTAGCATTTTGGAAACCAACAGTCTGTTTTTTCTTCTATGTCCAATCCGGGGGATGAGTGATTTACCCAAACATTTTCACTGGACTGTGAACTGAGTTATCTTGGACAGGGGAAGGGGAACGTTGCAACGTACTTGATCCTCGAGTAAAGAGATTTTGTTCCTAGTATAATAAATAGTAGGAGAGGTTTTGGGGATTATATGTAGCTGAAAATCTTTAACAAGGATTTACCAAGGCAGTCATACTTATCATTTTCATAGCCATTGTCTTACCAAAATTTTGCATATGTAAAGTGTAGTGTTTATGTTTGTGAGAAAATGCAAAAACTTCTAGTATTTTGATTTTTCGATGCCACTGGTTCTTGTCCTAGGGCTTGGTTTGGATTGCAATACTGTTTTACCCATCTTGGATTGCTCGCATTTAGGTTTGGAAGACAGAAATGGCTTGTTTGGATGGGAGATTTTGAGTAGGGATTTTGTGGGGACCAAGGATTTGGTGGAAAACTAGTTAGAAATAATGTTATAAATCTAACTAGTTTTCCACCAAATCCCTGGTCCCCACAAAATTCCTACTTAAAATCTCCCATCCAAACAAACCATAGTCTAGATCATGTAATAAAAATGCGAAAAATCAACCAAACTGATAGCCCAGAGATGTTAATTGTATCTATAAATCCATAGGTTATACGATACAACGATGACATCGAATGCATGAACGTAATTTGATCGATTGATCTATTAGCTAGTGTGAACTGTGAACTATATGAATGCATTTCGCCCATATCCATCTCTCATTGTTATTTGTTTTCTTAATTTTACTTAAAATGTCAGGTAGTGTCCTTGTGGATCGCCTGGCATCAGGTGGCATTTTGAATTTTTTTTAATGACCGATGTATCGTCATTTTAGGTTTTTATTATTTTTTTTTTTAAATTCTTTTTTCCACCGATGTGCACTAAATCTTGTGAGCTAAATTTTGGACAGCTAAAATATATTTTAGTTTATGACCGTTGTGGATGGTCTTAGGAAAATGTACCATAGGAAAATGTACCATGCCACTTCGCTTTATATATTAGGATTACTGGATTACGATATGTTTATGAACTAGTAATTAGTTAAGCCATGCAAAAATTTTCCTATTTTTTTTTCTTTTTCCTTTTTGGTCGATTATGTTAGGAATTTTTTCATACCAATGATACATCCCCGACGCACATCAGAACACGCTTAAGGATCTTGAGACTTAATAACGATGAATCATCAATAAAATATAATGACATCTTGAGATTTAATAACGATGAATCATCACGAAAATATAACGACGAAGATAAAAACAAGCATGAGTCACAATACAAGATATACGTGGTTCACCCTCACAAGCTACATCCACGGTCAAATCGGTGCACCGGAGAAACTTCCACTATTTAAGAACATATTACAATGCTTCTTATACAACTAACCGGAATAAACACACATCAAGGATGTTACAAGACTTACCGGAGAACACCAACGAGAATCTATTAGAGATCAACTCTGTACACTACTCCCAACAACACACTCACATCATCTTCAACCTTAAAAGTCCATTTCCATAGTTGTACATAGTAACAGAAGAGAGAACACATAGAGAACACTAGAAACTTGGGTTGGGGCAGGGGCCCTCACTCCCATGAAGAAACCCTCAAACCCTAGATCCTCACAAACCCTTCTCTCTCTCAATAAGTTTCTCACACTTTAGATTCCTCCCTAGATAAGAAGACTAAAACCCTAGGTTTACCTCTTCTTGAACTTTAAGAATACCAATACTCTTGATGAGATACCTTGGGATGTCCTAGGACCTCCCTATTTATAGCTTTTACAATAGGTATCCATGAAATAGGAATCCCAGTCCAAAAAGGACTCAAAAGATAGCAAGTTCATAAGTTAGTAAGTGTATTCTAAAAGGGTTGCAAAAAACTCTACAGATTAAGTCATGTTAAAAAATAGGAAAAACATTTAAGAATGGAATTTTGTATAGAAATTAGGAAGTTGAGATTTGACAAATGACTTAACCTTGAAGATTGAGGGTGAGGTGGTGAGTATATTGCAACGACGAAAAGAAACTTAAGTTTAAGAGATTGAAGTGCTATTAACGATGCAGAGTTCACCACATTACATACCTCCAATATAGGTAGTATGTACAATCTCATTACATTGGGCTGAACCAATAACTTCCTAAAAAATGGGAGGGAGCCAAGTTTTAGTAAATTAGGCTTACATTAAAATATATACAAATAATTTTGAGGCATAATTAGCTACCTTAATTTTTTATTTATTTATTTTAAAAAAGAAAGAAAAGAAACTAGATATATACTAAATGAACTGAAATAAAATTAAATAGTGGATGAAAACGAATTAATTAAGTTAAAGAGTACTGGTTTGAATCAGTTATAACTCTAAACAATCATGGCCTTTCACTTTGTTAATTAAATTGTTTTACTTTATGGTTTTTTAAATAATGCTTTCCAACCCATGCAAGCACTAAATGAGCTATATCTTAGTAACTAGAATTATGGTACATAAGTGATGCTCTTAGGAACTTCGCGCTCTGGTTTCGAATAACCACGCTCCGACTCCACTTTAAAAGTATTTTAAAACTAAAAATATTTTTTAATTAGTTGTTTTGGCGCTCTCACTCCCACTCTTGCTTTTATTCTCACTCTTGTTCGGTACACTCCTTATTAGCACTATATAATTAAAATCTTTAATAAAAGGAGGCAATACTAGCACTATATAACTAACCAAAAGTGCTATTGGAACCGAGATTTTCATTTGTCCATCTAAACAGATTGAGGCGGTACCTTCAATCAACTATTCATTGTGTGTCGTGGGGATCACACAAATCACAATAAATGGTAGATTGAAGGTGCCACCTCAATCTGTTTAAATAGACAGATTGAAGGGCCGGTCCCAAAAACATTTTCCATTAAAGGAAGTAAGGGTAAAGAAGCTTCTCTAGCTACATATGGTACTTTGAATTTGGCAGAAGATTTTACAAAACCCAAAGTTTGTCTGAGTAATGATGATAAAAAAAAAAAATTAACAAACAGAATCCAATGTGTTTTGTTTTGAGCTTCCAATGATTTAACTACCTTATTGGAAATTGAGCCTTACTTACTTATTATTAGCTAAATCATTAATTAAATGATTAAGATTAATTATAAGTATCTTAAGATCGACATCATCCCCTTCTTATTCCTTTTATAGCTAGGCCCATCTAATTGAAACAAAGAAGGAGAGAAAGATAGAAGCTTCCTCGGTAACTGCACGCGTGGGAGTGCGTTGCATTCTCCTCCTTTACTCCTTTATCTTTTCTTTACCCCTCTCTTTCTCTCTCTACATTTGCTTATTGAGAAGATGAGCTTTTCTTGCCAACTTGCATGACCATCTAAAATTTCCCTGGAACCAATAAAGCTAGTACTGTATACACCACAATCTCTTTTTCCCATGGAACAACTAATCTTATATATATATATATATATATATATATAGCTAAGATAACCCACCCATAACCCATCTTTGAAATGTGTAAGAGAGAGATCTAGAGAGGGAAAGAGAGACCAGATGATGTTCAAAATTCATGTATGAAATGGGAATTAATAAGTCATAAGTGCAACAATCAGCTTGATTTTTTAAGGCCTTAAAATAACCATATATAAATCCATATTTCCAACTTATATATATGTAGTGCAGTGTTCTTTCTCAGATAGATGATGGAGACAGAGAATATATAACAAGTAATAGGATAAGTGGTCCAAAAAAAAAAAGGAAATGGAGACTACCCTTACTGTTTTAGGATCTACTAAAGAAAGGGTGCCCTAGATTTTTCCTCTTTCATTTAATGCACAAAGAATAATATTAATTGCATGGTGTATGTGCTCAAAAAGAAAACCCTAAAAAGTAGCAGTGGAGATAGATACTTCTTGTCGGTTACAAGTTTCTCTCTCTAAGTCTCTAAGTCTAAGGTACTGTTTAATTCTTTCTAGCTAGCTATGCTTGCAAGCTCATTAATTCAAAAGGAAAAGAAAAAAGGAAAGGAGCTTCTGTCAATCTCATGCATTCTCATCACTCAATTCCCAATGTGGGTTCAAAGTTAAATGATCATTATATAGCTTCTATGCAGTTTTATATGTTCCCCAAAACCCTAAATTTTTGTCATGCATGGCAGGTTATATATCATTGTTGCTTCATTTCCCAATGTTTTTGTTTGTAATCATGGGAAGAGAAATAACTAACTAACTTGGACCATAACTAACTCAAAAGCAAAAACCTCCCCAAAAAGGTACTTATATTGCACTATCATCATCATCATCATCAGTGAGAATAATAACTATATATAGTACTCAAAAACAAGCAAGACCCACACATGATGATAAAGAGAAATTTCACAGGTTTGAAAATTTGAGTACTATATACATAGAGGACCCATCTCACTCATGATGATGAAAAATATATTAAAATTAATTAAGAACAGCTACTTCTAAATGATGATCAATTAATTCCAAAGAATAATTAGCAATAAGATGCATGAGAACATGAAATGTAAGATGTTAATTATACTTAGCTAAAAATGATGACAAACAAAAAATTAGTTGAATTCATAATATAAATGTTCCAATACTAACTAGTAAAAATTGATTATATTAATTAGTTCAGTTTACCATGTATATATGCATGGTATTCATTTCTTTCATACATATTATATGAATAGAAAACCCTAGCTAATTAATTTATGTTCATGCAGTTGATATAATAATTAATACCATAATAAATATATTTAATTGAAAGCTCTTCCATGAGTAGTAGTATACTCATGAGTTACATCTAGCAATTAATAATTAATTAATGGTTTGATTAAGTTGATCATCAACCATAAGGAACATTTCTTCCTTGGGCCTTGATCATAGGGTTAATCCTATCGACCGGAAACTGCGCTCTTCGAGGAGATGGTCTTTCGAGTTTGGACGAGGACGTCGAGGAATCAAATTTCCTTTCCGCTCCCACACTGCTATCATGATGATGATGATGATGATGATGACCAGAGATGATTGGCTTAGTTTCATAAACATCTCCAAGAGAATCCATGTCAGTGCCAGTACTGTCAATTGTTGATGGTGCAATTTGGATCTGGTCATGACAATCCTCCTGAGACCCTAAACATGCCACTGCTGATCCTAGTTCATGATCTTGTAATCTGATATCATCTTCAGTACTCCAAACTAGATGGCTTTGCTTGCTAGAACTACCATAAGATGATGAACTAGGCCTTTTCTTCATTCCTAAACAAATATTATCATTTATATTTGATGATGGAAAAAATGCATCAAGAGATGATGATTTTTCCATTTGTTGTTGAATATGATGATCAAGCTGATGATGATTATGATCTCCACCATAAATATGAAGGTCTTGAAGAGAAGGAAAGTTCATAGGAGAACCAAAATCTTTCATGGTACCTCCCATATCTGCAATTCCTCCTTGATTACTAGTACTACTGACACCTTTGTAGCTGCTTCCTGAGGCCATGCAGCTGCTTTGATCACCAGAAAGTGTTTGACAAGCTTTCTCTAGTATAGTCTGCATATACTTCCCCTGAGCTTCAATCCTCAGTTGAAGATGTCTTTGAACCTATCAATTAAAATACACAAAATCATACATAAAACTTAATTATTCATACAAAATTAAATGAATTGATGGTTTTTTTTTTTTAAATATTTTGTGGGTTTTACCTCTAATTGCTCATGCAATCTTCTTTGTACCTCCATTTGCATCCTAAGAGCTTCAGTGATGTGTACATTCCTGCTAATTAAGATCATAGCATGCAAAAAATTCCCAAAAAAAATCAATACAGAAATTTAAAGCCCTATGAGGAAATCCATGCAGTTTAATAAAAAACCACAAACCTTTCTTAATAACCTCATGAATGAATCTACTTATGGGTGCAATAAGGATGAAGGTACATAATCACATACTCGTTCATGCCTCCTCGGCACATTAATCCGGATGACGAAGCAGCATTTCTTTGCAGATCCAGTGCTGAAGCTGCCGTGCATGAAAATATTGAGAAAAATTAAAGAATGAATGACAAATAGAAGTAAAAAAAAAAGTCCAAAATAGATAATTAATTTTCAGTAAATTAAGAACACTACTAGTCATTAATTTCTCTCACCATCCTTAACAGAATGATCATTGAATTCCTTGTGTGGTTGCTTCCCAAGCCTGAATTTCTAGAAAGAGAACCACAGAAAACCAAATGAAGCAAGAGGATGATCAGTATATATGTATTAAGAAGCCCATTAATTAACTACAATATTAATAGTATTATTAACATATCATCATCATCAAAAAAAAAATAGTATTATTAATATAGCTAGATTGATTGCACCAAAATTTTTAAGTACCTGAAGGTGGCTCTTGAGATGGTATAGAGTTAAACCCTTGACACCCATAACCCTCATGATGGTTTTCGGAGTCGCCTCTATCAAATTTAAACACAAAAACATATGAAGAGATGATCATAATTTAATTATTTCGAATTAAGGTATGCATGAAAGATTATCTGGTGATGAATATATATGATCAGAGCTAGGTAGGTAGCTAGTTTAATTATAAGAAGATAAAGTTGCAAGCTATCTAGGTCATACTATCTGGTCCTCCCAACTGCGCGACGGCATCAACGAATCGTTCGTGAAGTTCGACTGTCCAACGGAGACGAGGCTTTGGGTCTGTAGTGAGAACAAGTCCAGAGTCTCCTTGAACACACATAGATCTCTCATGTGATGAATTCATAGTAGGAGGCTTCTTGGAATGGAACATTCTCTCTCTCTCTCTCTCTCTCTCTCTCTCTCTCAGCTGCTCTGGAATAGGAAGAGATTCAAGATCAAAAGCGACGCATATAGAGAGGAATAGGGTGCGTTTTTGAAGAAGAGAGACCCCTTCTCTCTCTCTCTCTCTCTCTCTCTCTTCTCTAGTAGCTAGAAAGATGTGTGGTCATGGTACCCTTGTAAAAAATAATTAATCATATAAAGTTCACCGACTTCAATTGCAGGCCCTCCTTTGCCAAAAGATACTCTAGAGAGAGAGATTTTATCAAGCTAAGTATGTTTTATGTATAGAGAGTTGAAAGTGTAGTGAGTACAATACTCAATATAGTTGAAATTAGTATGAATCTTTGTAATGATATATATAGTGTGGAATTGTTTGGGAGCTTTTGAAATAATTGATTGATAGATAGAAATGAGCATGAATTAAGATATATATTTTTTTTTTCAATTACAAGCAAGTTGATTGTTAACTTTAATTATCTTTATATATAGCTCGTGTTACCGTGCTTATTAAGATATACATGTAATTATTAGAAAATTAAGAAAAATAAATTATAGAAGGTATTAATTAGTTGCTAAGTTTACTACGATTATTGAAAATTACTGAGAAGCTAGATTGAAGCTATGCCAATTAATTCCTTACCTATCTATATCTATATACATATTATAAAGATGAAATCGTGGGTTAATATAACCTTTTCCTCTTAAGTATGGGTTAAAAAAAGAAAAATAATTTTAGAATCAGACTCATAATCTGTCTTGCTAGACAAATTGAGGTGGCACTCCACATCCACCATCCTTTGTGTATGTGTGGAGCCTACACATACACAAAAGGATGGTGGATGATAGACGCCACCTCAATCTGTCCTGGACTCCTGTTGGACATATGTAAGGATCGATCCCAATAGTAATGCTGTTAAAAAAAATACATTATAAATACATGATCAAATGTATGGAAAAAAATAGGATATTTCCACCCAAATTATCCTTAAAATTTAAATAATTTTTTTTTATAAAAAGTGCCAGTTCATTGAACGGGCCACACAAGACTAGTTGAAATTAAAAAGGAAAAAAAATGAAAACAACATATATCACATAATTAAGAGGGTTTAGGGGGTGGACCAAATCAATCTAACACTCCCCATCGACGACACTAGGGCGTGGGACTAATATTTATATCCCAACATCTTTTTCTCTTTTTCCATTTTCTTATTTTTAGCTTAGATAGACTTAAAACCTTAAAGAAGTTAACCAATTGGTAAAAATTCTTTCTCTCAATTTGGAGGTCGAGTGTTTAACTCTCTTTAGAGCCACTCCAGAAAAATATTCCGTAATTTAATTATCTAATAGTGCAAGAAGAATTTTGATGACCATACAAAAAAAAACCTGAACAGACCGGTCCCCCGGACTAGGCAGACCCAGGAACGGCTAGCCAAGTCTAATATACGGAATACCCATTCTGTCAAGCCTAGCAAGCCCCACAAGTAGAGAGGGGAAATTTGACATGAAGTTGCAGTCTGATCTGCTGGAAAGGCCCATGGCAGCCATGAAGTCTGTCGGGGCGTTCAACTCTCTGTAGACGTGGCCAACGACCAAGTCGAGCCCTTGGGCGAGCTCTCTAATCTTATGCCACCATCGACGGAGGGCCCAAGGAACATCATATTTGTAATGGAACCAGGATGCCACAAGACTCGAGTCGACTCTGACCGCGATTCTTCTGATTCCCAATTGCATACAAAGCCCCAATCCATCCAACAAGGCCCTTGATTCAGCAAGGTTGCTCGTACCCGAGCCGTAGAACCGGTGGAAAGCCGTCACGATCTTACCATGGTAGTCACGAACTACTCCTCCACCAGCAGCGAAGGAATAGGAGGCCGATCCATCCGAATTAAGAATGAAGTACCCAGGAGGGGGCTGAGACCAACGAAGGATTTTGATGGGTTTCCTACGAAAGGAGGTAAAGGTGATCCGACAAGTATGTAGAACATTCCGAATAGAAGACGGACTCTGCCTGCTTACCTTCAGCCTGGGGTTGATGTCCTGGATCCAGTTCAAAACCTTGTACCTGATCGAAATAATGCTAGATGGGTGGTCATTGTGAATCCGGTGATTCCGTTCCCGCCAAGTCTCCCACATGATAGCCAAAGGGATGAAAGTAGCCAAGGATCTAATAGTGTAAATTAGAAATTAACATTGACCTTGAGTAGTAAATGGGTACAGGGGCCAAATGCCACAGTTAGCAATATACATGAGTTCTGAATTTAATGCCAACTTTTGTAATTAACATCTAATTATATATAAAATATGAGATAATCAAAGTGTGGTGTTGCACTGCTGAGAGAGCACTGATTTTAGTGCCTGTGGTCATTATTTTGTGTGGAAAATTGATGGAGATGATAAATATGAAAAAGGGTCAAATGCCATCTCATAAATGACCCATGGATTACCCATGGCTATAGAGCCCATATGGAGATGATCCAAAGGTTGATTTTTAATTATGATATTCTCTTCATCATGTTGACCACCGTATCAGGAAATTAGCCTGTCCTAGAGCTTTTAGCCCCATCAAAAAGTGATTATAAATCAGCAGTATACAAAGATGCCTAAAATTTGTCTATTGAAAGACTTATTTAAGGCGGATTGAAGTTTTAGAACAGACTGATTTATATAATGATCAACATGATAAGGAGAATATATATCCTCACAAAAAATTAACCTTTAGGTCATCTCAATGTGGATCCTACGTCCATGGGTAAATCCATGCTATGAGATGGACCATTTGATCCCTTCTATATATATATATATATATATATTATGCAAAAGGGTTTTGTATGAGGGAGCTGAGCTTTACTACTTTGATTGCAGGTGGGGGGACCTTTCTTCTTCTAAAGTTTGTAAGAGAACTGAACCTCTCTGTGAACTTTTGTGGAATGGAAGATTGTCTCTCCCATTGCATATGTCATCAAAGCAGCTCCCTTCCAAATTCAATGAAACAAAAATTTCAAATATATAGTCAAACCTCAATATTTCACTTAGGGTCCCACACAGTAAGAGAGCTAGAAGAAAGAAAAAAAAAGTTGATTGAGGATTAGTAAGAACAATATAAAGCTCTCTCTCTCTCTTCAGCCCCCATGCAATAGGATGTCAAATCTCATGGAGATCAAAGAAAAGGAAAGGAAAATGCATGCCGATTACCCAACTCCTGAAGGGAATAGATGCTTTCTTCTTGGACAATCAAAGAAAGATTCTTTCTCCCAACTGAAAACCTCAAATTGGTTCTCTCTAATAACTATATCCTAATCTTAATTAATATGTTTTAATTAAGCTAAATATTTATATATATCTCTTCCTAATTTTAGTATACTTTAATTACATTTACCTTTTCTTAATAATTAAGATCTATCATCTGGAAGGTTAATTTGTTAATTTGGTTAATTAATTCTTAGGTCTAAGAGTTAATTTAAGTGGATACGGAAAGGGATCGAATGACACATGAAATTTGACACAAAAAAAATACGTTTGGAGAGCCTACATTAGAGATAATTAAGGGTTAATTTTTAATAAAAATATTATTCTAACCACATAGATCATCCTCACAAAAAATCAAGTCGCTTTAAACTTCTAATCCTCACAAGAAATAAATCAATTAAATTTAACAGTGAATGAACGATATACTTTTCCGTTAATTTTCAACCAACTTTTGATTGGGTTAGAAGTTCTGGAATGGATTAGTTTTTTTTGTTAGGATGATCTACATGGTTAGAAGATCATCATAAAAAAATAGAATTTTGATCATCTCTAATGTAGGCCCCACAGCCATATATTTTTTTAATGTGTCTATCCATCTTTATATATGTAGGGAAGGATAGTGGACCATGCCTTATTGCACGACTTATTTTTTAGAGATAAAGTGGTTCACACAGAGATGATCAAGAAGCTAATTTTTAGCGATGATGTTTTTCTCACTATACATTAAATATAACATAAAATGAATGGTTACGATCCTTCGACGTGTGGATAGTTTGCGCCGTAGAAATTAAATCATGGGTCTCGTCGAAAGGTGGATCCCAGTCACCGTCCAATGGAAGTGTGCCACCTGGAGAATTTGATTTGTTGCTTTGAGATTGTGCTCTTAATTAATTAACTAATTAAAGGGTAGACGATGACACTAATTTTTTTTAAGAATTACTTAAATTTTCAATAAACCTAACTCTCTTATAAATATCCAATAGATATAAGTAGTGGCTAGATGGAGAAATAAAGTTAATTGATTTAGTTAATTTAATTTAGAGATTCTTCATATTAGAATACACGTGCAATGGGTAGCTGTACTTCCCATTAAGATAAAGAAATAGCAATTAAAGTTGGAATTTAACTTTAGCTAAATTAGGTTTCAAACCAAATCACAAGATTATATTATTAATTAACTATATGTATAATTAATTAATTAATTAATTTAGGACATCCATGTTAGCTTGAATTTTAAGCATCTCTTTTTATGCTTTTGCGAATAATTCTTAACGATTGATATATTCCTCTATGGTGATCAGATCATATAGGTTGGGTCCCATCTTAATTCATGCATAGATTGTCAACTTTAATGTGCTCTCTTCTTATTTCTTCTTGCGCACACCCATTCTCATGAGGACTGGAGAGGATTGATAAGATTAATAAAGAAAAAAGAAAGAAGGATTGATAAGATGCTGCAAAGTTTCATCTCCATACTCCATCCTTGGACCCACATCAGCTCATATGGATGGTTAATAATCGAACAATCTATTATCTATTATCTATTATTATCTATTATCTACTATCTATTATATATATATATATAGAATACCCGTTCGAGGTAGTTATTTCGTTGGATGGCCTCACTTTTTATCAAATGCCAAAAACTACCCTAGCATTGAATGAAAAATAATTTTGTTTTGAGGTTTCTAATTTATCTAAAGAGGCTATTATTGTCAATACATAGAGACCTCCACTCACCTACGAATTTAGTTGTCTCAGTTTTTTAAACTACTCCACTATAAATTGAGTTTTACGTTTATACCCCTTTAGTTTTATAAAATAGATTGTGTTCAAGTGTAAAAATATATTTAAATATGGATATTTTTGTATATTTATCTTAATAAGGTAGTTACAACTAATTTCGTTTCCTAATAAATCTCCCACGTTCAAAATAGCGTAACTATAGAGAATCCTAATAAAAAGAGATTCTTGATTACGGAATCACATAAAAATCTCAAAATTAAGATGAGAGGTTAACCAGAAAACAATGTATGAAGTAGAAGATGGTGGTAGAATTATACCAGTATGAGATCCATTGTCTCTTCTTTTGGATTCCAACTCAAGTTCTCAAAGAAAAACTCGATGTTAACTCTCTCTTTTTATCTAGGAAGAGGTATTTCCTTCATAAATCTAGATATTTTAGTAGATCTAATTGCTATATTTTTTATTTTTATTTTTTTTACGTTCTTTATAAATCAAGATGTTTTTCTTTTTTATATTCGAAAACTTAATAAAAATATTTTCAAATATGCATTCACCCAAAAAAATTTTATGTTTCTAACTACAATTTTCTTTTTGCATATGCAGGATTAAGCTGGGTATAGTATTAGAATTTCAAATACTACAAGTACAAATTGATGAAAGAAAAATGACTAAGTTTTGGATTTAAAATAGATTCCTGAATTATGTTATTTCGCCTAATTTTATTGCATTTGAAAATATGTATTTAACTTGAATATTGAAATCTTACCCATTTAGATAATATAATTTATTTATTAATTCAAACCACAGAATAATACATTTGAAAAAAATTACCGGCTAATACGCGTTATGCACGCGCATCGCGCGTGCCTTAGGGCTCGTATATATATATAGCGGAAACTCTGGGTAAAAAAAAAACCCTCACCGTCAACTTACGGTTAATAAAACCCACCCTATTATGCAATGGTGTTTTTAACTCATCCCCTCCCCTCTTCCAAGCTCCTTCCCAATCTCCTCCTTCAAACGCCACGTGTCATGTTATGGGACCTCCTCATATCATAATTCTTATTAATTCTCTTTAATTAGTCATTTATTATGTTAATTAAACTAATCAAATAAAATCTTTATCTACTTAAATTTTTCCTAAATTATATCTCTAAAATTTATTCTCTCTTTTTCATTGATTCCTTTTAATTGGCCACTAATTACGCATTAAAAATTAAAATTGTAACTCGTGCACATAAATTACATTGTTATTCTCTCTTCTTATAGTTTATCATATAAGTAGACATATTTTTCTAGCTAAGAATACTTTATTTTTCGAGCTACAAAGTTTCATTTTTCTTATGCTTTATTTACTAATCTATTTTTTTTTTCTAATCTCCTCTTTAAAACTCCATGTGTCATGCTCTAAGACCTCTAACGCTGATGCGTCACTCACTGAGGCTTTCAAGGTTGATGTGTCACACTCAAGGTTTCTCTCCTCACATCCTAATTCTCTTTAATTAGTCATTTATCATGTTAATTAAGCTAATCAAATGAAATCTCCAACTCCTTAAATTTCTCCTAAATTATCTCTCTAAAATTTATTCTCTTTTTTATTGATTCTTTTTAATTCGCCATTAATTAAGCATTAAAAATTAGAATTGTAACTCATGCAGATAAATTACATTATTATTCTCTCTTTTTATAGTTCATCATATAAGTAGACATATTTTTCTAGCTAAGATTACCTTATCTTTTTAGCTACAAAGTTTCATTTAACACTCAAGGTTTCTCCCCTTATATCCTAATTCTCATTAATTCTCTTTAATTAGTTATTTATCATGTTAATTAAACTAATCAAATAAAATCTTCATCTACTTAAATTTCTCCTAAATTATCTCTCTAAAATCTATTCTCTCTTTTTTTATTGATTCCTTTTAATTAGCCACTAATTACGCATTAAAAATTAGAATTGTAACTCATGCACATAAATTACATTGTTATTCTCTCTTTTTATAGTTCATCATATAAGTAGACATATTTTTCTAGCTAAGATTACTTTATTTTTTGAGCTACAAAGTTTCATTTTTCTTATGCTATATTTACTAATTTAATTTTTTCCTACAAATGTAGGTCTCATTCACCACAAAAGATTAAAATTTGGACGAGCTATTAGTTGGAGAAAATCCGCTTACATCGAAAGCTTCATTGATCCATTTTTAGAACTGACAAAATTTGAAAGACCTTCCACTCAAGGCATCTTTTTGTTATGGTATGATTTTATTTTTTTATTTTGTCTAAATTATTTCAAAACGTCCTTTTCAATTACAAATTTTGTTGATAGATAGTAGTTTTTTGTACAAAATATACAGAAATAGTTGAGTTTGAAGACATGGGATGAGATCTACCAACGGAGGTTTGCATGCAGTTATCTACGCACTGGCCAAGTTCTTTTATTTATTTTAGAAATAAACATCAATTTATTTTTCTCTTTGTTCTCTTTCTTTATCACATGTATTACTTCTTTGGTTTACGTTCATCTTTTTTTTAGTCCATTTTAAATTTATGTATCATAAATGAAAAAATTGAGATGTAAGAGAGTTTGTGGAGAGAACTTTGTGTATTGTACTACTTATTCGATTATACTTTCATTACATGGTCTATTTTTTTATCACATATTTTACTTCTTTGGTTTACATTCATCTTTTTTTATCAGTTTTAACTTTATGTATCATGAATTAAAAAATTGAGATGTAAGAGAGTTCAATCTTTGAGACTAACTTTATGTATCGTACTCCTTATTCTATTACACTTTCTTTATTTGGTATTTGGTGCTCCTACTATTAACTTATGTGTATATTTTTCTTTAGTTACACATTCTTTGATTTAGCGTATTTTTTTTCTTTTTTCTGCATTTCATTCTAATTTACCTCATAGATTATTGAGGGGTGAAAAAAAATAATGAATTCCACTAGTTTCACAAAAAAAGTATCAAATTACGTGTAAAATTTTATTGTTGCAGTATATGGGTGTTTATACTTATAAAAAAATATATATGGACTAATGTTTGTTTAGTTGAATTATTTTATTTTAATTTATTTTTTTCTATTTCATCAATTAATCTGTATTTACAGATTATCTGTCGGCATTTCAAATTAATATGAAAAAATTATTAAAAATACTAATTAAAGCGCCATCTAACATGCACTTTCTTACCAATTAAAGCACCATAAATAGTCTTATTCTTATTAATTCTCTTTAATTAGAATTAAATTACATTAATTCTCTATAATATTGTATTTAATTATGGGCACACATAGAATGACCCTGGAGTATTTTTTATA
>MVGT01002647.1:24788-56068 GCA_002174775.1 Macleaya cordata | reverse complement strand
CCAACAGCAAATGAGAAAAAATTAAGGATTGGAGTTCCGGTAAGAACTGGTTTTACTGGATTTGTGAAGATAATACGGAATAATGTTACTAACTCTGTCAAGGGGTACTGCATAGATGTGTTCAATGCTGTGATAGAAACGCTACCGGACTATGTCCCATTTGAATTTACCCCCTTTCAGATGTCCAACGGCTCCAGCAAGGGAACTTATAATGATTTAATGCAAGAGTTGTATTTCCAGGTTAGTTCAATTATTTGGTTAACTCGTATTTTAGGGTTTATACATGAGTCAAAAATGTTCGAAAAGGTTGGTTTGGCAACTTCATATATATAAAACTGACTTTTGAAAAATTATTTTGTTATAACGGTTATAACAACTATGTACTTTTACCGATAACCGTTTATGTTGTTATATATTAACTAGTTGTTTACCGGCGGTTGATATCATGTAAAACAACCATTTTCTCTGAAACTAGGAAAAGAATTGTTAATAGAATAATATTAGAAGTACTCCTAAGATGACTCCCAGGATGAGGTGACAAGATCTATTTGTGTAAAGTTGTTTTTTACTTTTTCAAGTTTGAAGTAGATCTTGCCACCTCATCCTGGAGTCATCCTGAGAGCCATCCTTGTTAATAAGCCTTCCTTGAGGATAAAATCCCTTTTGCCGCCTCTTGGGTCTTGGGATCCATTATTTTACAAGCAAGTTTATTGGTTGCAAATGATAGCTCGACTGCTAAGGTGCCAACATAATTGAGATGTTAGTAGTTTGAGGTGATGCATCCTTGCTTGCTTGTTCATTCCCCCATTATCTTACATACTTCCATTCTTTGTTGTATTCCGTTCTTTGTTTCTTTTTAATAAAACTAATTTTCTTTCTCTTCGATTGAAAAAAAATTATTTATGCGCATGATACTACTAGGGTCCACTATTCTTAGTAGTTCTTTACTTTTGGTTTTTTATTGGACGGTGTTATTAGTTTGCTAGTAATTAAATGGCTAATGGGGAACAAGTTAAGGGCTCCAAGACTAGTCAAATGGAATTGAGTAGTTAAAATATTTCTAAATTAAAAATAAAAATAAAAAAATTTAGAACATTAAGGTTAGTGTGGTTAGGACCATTGTTTTAAAAATCAGACCGGACTGGTTCTAACTGGTGAACCGGTAACTTAGTCAAATTTTCAGTTTACCGGCTGAATTTTAAACCGGTTTTTTAAAGTTAAAGTGTTATCATTTTTTACATTTTGCAAAAAGGAGCTTGCTGGGTTTTGAACCCAGTACCCTAAAGTGATAAACCTCCTACCATTTCAGCTATCATTAGATTGTTGTCACTATGCTTGTATAATTACTATACAACTAATTGTTATTTAAGAGTTTTAGCATTTCCCAAAACTTAAACTGCTGAGTTTCGAACACAAGAAACACAAGTGACTTTAAAAGAGACCTTACCAACTGTGCTGCGTGAAACAATATCTTTTTTTTGTTGTTATTGTATTAATAGTTTAGACTTAACCCACTGGTCAACCCATTGGTTGAACCAGATTGACTTAACCCACTAGCTTTTCTAGTTCGATTACCGGTCCGATTTTTAAAATATTGGTTAGGACATGAAGTCCAACCAATTGTACTGATGTTCTGCCACTAGCTGGCCGCCAAACTTGAACGAAGGCGGTTCTAACTTTCAAGTCTGACCCTATCATTTTTTTCTTTTTTTTTTGAAGGGTAATTTTTTTATTTGTTAAATATACGATACTTTAGGATGTTCGGTTGTGAATCTTTGATAGAATTAAATGACCTTATTCCTTCTCCAAATTCTTTTTGGATCATAAACTCCTTCAT
Organism: Macleaya cordata; assembly: GCA_002174775.1. Lineage (NCBI taxonomy): Eukaryota > Viridiplantae > Streptophyta > Magnoliopsida > Ranunculales > Papaveraceae > Macleaya > Macleaya cordata. The sequence continues at coordinate 54,231 of MVGT01002647.1, read as the reverse complement.
TAATGGCGGTGTTTATTTCAAACCACCATTAATAACTCAATAATTATGGTGGAGGTGTTAGGAGTGGTGGAAGATGCTCGGAATGTTGGAATTGAACCACAATTATGAGTTTGACTATTGCTAGTCACCCCTTTCTTTAAGTCAATTGTAGTTGACTTTTCATTGACCATTTAGTTGTTATCCCTTAGTTATTTACTAGCCACTTAATAACATAGCCCTTTTTTTTATGACTTTTGGTTCTAACTCCCTCTTAATATCAGCAGACAGATGATATATGTAGTACAATATACTTATTTCTATATATCTACATCTTAAACAGAATTATGATGATGTAGTTGGAGATATAACTATCACAGCCAATCGGTCGCGCTATGTAGATTTTACCATGCCTTATACTGAATCAGGGGTATCAATGATTGTGCCAGTGAAAAAGGAAGTGAGAAAGCAAGCATGGATATTCCTCAAGCCATTGACAATGGAACTTTGGCTGACAAGTGGGGCTTTTTTTGTGTTCATTGGTGTGGTTGTTTGGATGTGTGAACATCGGATAAACGATGAATTTAGAGGACCCATTAGCCATCAGTTGGGAACGATATTTTGGTTCTCCTTCTCAACGCTTGTGTTCGCGCATAGTAAGTAATTTCTCTTTAACCTTAATTATTACCTTTTTCACTCTACATTAGGGCAAGCTGGATTTTAATTGTAGAAAAGATAAGGTCTAGAACTAGGACAACAATATCTAATGAAATAGTTAGGAATCGTAGAACAAGTTTTCCCTAACTAGGCCCTGTTACATAGGTGATGCTAGAGCTACAACAAGTTGTACAACAATGTACATTCACGATGAGCTTTTATCATTTTAAAATTAGTGCAATTCACGAAAATGTGTAAAATTCACACATGCACTCTCCGATTCACCTTGTTGTATAAATTGGTGTACAGCTCATTGTTACTACTATACATTTAGCATTATTCATGTTATATTCCTACTAGCAAGTACATTCAAATTAATGATGATATTAATTAATGGGAAAGTTAGTTATGCATTTTGTTTGCATTGCTATTATACTCTTATACGATAATCACGTTATGGTGTAGACACTTATTTTTGCACCCAAGACCAACCTTGTCTGCCTTGAGACCTGCGCGGGTCACAGGATCCAATGGTCGAGATGTTCTTGCTTCAAAAGACAGGAATCCCCAAAAAAAATCAAACAGATGCTGCCATATGGCAGGATGGCAGATCCAAAAGGGTGCCCAGCATAAAATCCACCCAAGAGGGTGCCCCCAGCACACTAAGCACCCAACGGCTAGAGCCTCTAGCCGTTGGCTTTACTCAGCAACCAAAAGCTATATGGTCTAGTCGTTGGCCCCCCACAAACCCCAATGCACTACAAAAGATCACTTCTTTTGCGACGAACTCATTTGCGACGCTTCGTAAGCGTCGCAAATGTTTCATTCTAGCGACGGATACTGACGTCGCAAGAGACGAAAGGTAGCAGAGAATGCGTTTATCATTTGCGACGTTCCTTAGCGTCGCAAATGATACAACTTTAAATTTTAAATAAAAATAAATATCGTAATTATTATTTGCGACGCTAAGTACGGCTGGAGGCTATAGCTATTGACCTCACTCAGACCCCCAACAGCTAGATGCCCTAGCCGTTGGCACACTTTCTCTCTCATCCCTAGCTATCATGCTTTTTTCCTGGCCCTTGAACTATAATTTTTACCAAAATACCCTCCAACGATTAGATGACTCTGACTGTTGGACATTTCTCTCTTATCAACCCCTAACGGCTAGATGATCAAGCATTTACCCTTCATTTTCTTTCTTCACTTGAGATACTCAATTTTTGTGTTGTGTATCGCCAGACGCATGCACCCAACGGCTAGAGGTGTTCTTGCTGTTGAAGCACATTTCTCTCTCTTCTTATGGATAAGGAAGAATAAGGACCGTCCTATTTGAAATGATCCAAGGGCTATAAGCTGCCTTCTTCCACTCAGTTTTCTATAAATATGAGGCTTCCCTAAGAGGAAAAATACAGACTTGAGATAACAAGAAAAACATATGGGATACACTTGCAACTAGTAGAAACTCTAGTTTATTTTATTTATTTCCCAAATCTTGGAAAGACAAACACTTCTCTTCTCTATTTTCAAAACCTCTAGCAGGTTAAAAGCCTTACTATTTCGAGAGTGAGAAAGAGTTTTACTACACCATTTTCATCCAAAAATATTTTAGAAACCCCATATTACTATAAATGGATTGAAGCACAATGGGATCTCTTGCTATATTCGGAGTTTGGGCTAAGGCTAGGTAAAATCACTTAATCTAAGCTTATTTTTGGTTTAATTCATTATGTAATGTCTTGTTCATCTAATGAATGAATTTTTCAAAATTATTTCTAGATGTGTGCTAGTTCATGCTCCAATAATAATAACTAAATAAATTCTGGAGGTTCACATCTTTGCATTATTATGGAGTTTACATGCATAAAATGGAGTTTACTACATATGATATTTACATATAACAGGAATCATGTAGATATCATCATTATATGAATGTCATCTTGTTGAAATGCAAAATAAAATGTACAAATCATGCTTTTCATGTGGTATTTTATGTTAAAAGAAGGCTTATAAGATCATATGATATGTTTAATGTATCATCACCATGTTTTAGGTTATAAGGTAGTATTGTATTCGTATGGAAATGTCATTCACATCACTAAAATCTAATTTTCATAAGAAAAGCATGTTTACAAGATATGTTAGTAAGAATATGAGGTTAAAATGCCATAAGTGGTCCATGAAAAATGTATAGATATTTGATGTTCTTTAGCTTTTGCACACAACTATATATTTTTAGATCCATAAAAATAAGTGGGACATGAAAAAAAAAAAAAGTATTTGCATGAAAAAGTTACTTTTTGATCCAAAAAAATAAGTAGAATATAAAAACAAAAGTATTTGTATGAAAAAACTACTTTTTGATCCATAAAAATAAATGGGATATAAAAGCAAAAGTCGTTTGTGTGAAAACACACCCTTTTGATCCATAATAACATGTGGGTTTTTTTTGCATAAAGTTGTTTAAATATACTTTTTGAATCATGATAATATATGGTTTTATATAAAGTTGTTTTATCTACTAAAATACCATCTAACATTTATTTTATTGTCCAAAAGTAATATTCGTGCATGCTTAGTGGGCAAAAGGGTTTTGTTGGAAATTAATAAAAACTTTATGTTAAAATTTACACTATTGCCATTAAAATCATAAATCACTTACAAGCTTTAGAATAAGCCTTAGTGAGCCTACACTCCACTTAGTGGGTTTTTGGGTCCAATTTTCCTACTCCTTAAACCTAGGGTTCGTAATGGGTATCATGAGCTTTATGTTTAAATCTTGGGTAATGTCAATCTTGGTCTTTAAATACCCATTTTCAATGAAGTTATTAATTGGATACACTTCCATTTCACCTACTTTTTGGGTCTCAAATACTTAGCACCAACAAGAAGATTTCACAACACACTTATTCTTTTATGGGCTTAATGAGACCATGTAATGCCCCGCCCTCACCTTTCGGGTCTGCAGCCCTTACTCGATGAGAACTAGGCATTTCCGGCGGAACCATTAACAACCTGTAGCTCTACGGTGAGCGCAGTTCACCAAGCTAACAAGAAGCTTGCACTCATATTCACAACACAAGTACAATAAAGCTGAAATAAGCNTCCTCTCTTCCAAATAAAAAGGAAAACAAGAGAAAAGGGTTAAGTTAAGGTTAGTTATATTAGCCTAACCCTAAAACTTAATAAAACTCTACAGGGTGCCCTCATCCAGAGTGGCTGCCCCTCAACATTAGTAACTTAGAGATAGGGGTATTACAGACCATTCCTTTCGTAATCTAAAAACTTAATTAATAGCTAAAAAAGATAATCTTTCCTAGAATAAGATAAACCTAAGTTAGGTTTGTTTGGCTTTAGATTAGGGATGCATTAACCTAAAAGAGTCTTTCTCATTTGAGTAAGTATGATTAATTCTTAAATTGTCCCCACCTTGCAATAATGTTAGTTGATTTTCAAAAGTGAAGAAAAACAAATGATAACAAAAAAATATTTACATGCATTATAATACTAGAACTCCATAAAGAAAATTAGGAATTCTAGAAAAGTTAAGGATTAAGTCATGCTCATTTAATGTGTGATGCGGTACACACATGTTATGTTTTCATATGGGTTATCAATAATTAAAACTTTTGGGTACACGTGAATTTGTCTCTACGCATCCCTTTTTTCACGTGTCAAAACTACACGTGAAAAATACTTTAAAAAACCCTCTATACACGTAATCTGCAACGGGCACGAGTCGTTTTCCTCGGCACGTGTCAAAAATAACACGTGCATAATATTTTCAAAATCTCCTTTGGTACGTGTGTAATAACACACCCGTGTCATAAAGTTTTTATTTTCAAAAATCTTAATCTACCACATTCATACACGCTTACTTGGGAAATATACGTGTCTTGCATTGCATACTTTAAAATAAAAACCAAGTGTTGCATTTTGATGGTGCACGTGTGGGTACATACACACGTGTCAAGTTATTTCGTATGAGTCTTCTTGACTATACGAATTGCCTTCAACAACATATAAAAGAGTAAATATGTGTATCTCTGTTTTATACGAATAAGATGCTCATGCAATGTGCTACTCAGTACACATGCGAAATAATTCGCACGTGTCACTTTTTCGGTATATACCCAACAATAGACATTTGTATCAATTTTGCGCCAGAAAACTTTATAAGCATGTAACATATGCTTAGGGGGATCGGACTTATTTTTCTATACACACTCTTTTAAAGAATAATTGTAGTTTGATCAAATAATTCTCTAAAACATCCTTAGTTATGAAGTAAGGGGTCGATCTCACGATCAGGCGGTTGTTGAAGCCTAACACCTTCTCGACCCATAGTCAAATTTCTTACCTCGAATTTCACAGATCCATACATGCATGGCATCTAAGAGCATCTTCAGTGTAAGTGTGTTTTGCTTCCAATGTGGCATAGCTCTCAAGACATCCTCTTGAGACTTGCTTCTTACTTGGTGAAAAAATATCTATATATAATTAATGTTGAATAGAAAAAGGCATCTCCAATGCAAATGGGTCAATTTTTTCATTAATTATTTGGGTTTTTTAATTGATCAGAATACAATACAAAACACCATACAAATTGACTCCTCTCCACTGAGCACCCAACTGGGTTTTTTTCATTAATTATTTGGGTTTTTCAAAAACCCTCTATACACGTACCTTGTAATTTTTAATTGTTACAAGCAATGGCTTTATTTCGCAGTATATATAGGCTACAAATACCCATGACACTAGTAACACAACTAAAATAGGAACCTAACTATTTTTGGATTAAGAAACCTATCACAAACTTGAGGTCTTCTACTTGCGCAGGAAGCTTCACTAAACTACCATTATAGAAGATTCTAGGTCTGGAACACCCCGCGACCAAAGTTGGGCCCACTGCCTAAACATGGGTTGGCGGTCTAAAAATATGATCGACACCAAAATAAGTCTAAAAACCTATTTTCAGAATAAGAAACGTATCACAAACTTGGGTTCTTCAACTTGCATAGAAAACTTCGCTAAACTGCCATTCTAGAAGATTCTAGGTCTGTTTAGGCCCGCGGCCTAGAGATGGGTCAGCTGTCCAAAAATATGATCCACACCAAAATAGGCCTGTAAGCCCAAAAATAGCTCTGGAGAGAACCGAAGGGATAGAAAGCCCTAGGTGGGCCAAACGACCCTAAGTGGGCTCGGCAGCCATAGTGGGGCTGGTGGCCTCGAAGTGGGCCGTATCCGGTCGACCCTGAATGGGTCCGCCTCAATTCCTTCATTATTTTGTCTTCTCTCAATCTACTAATCATCATCCAATCATCTCCGTCATCATAATCATCTCTGTGCACAAATCGAGCCATCAAATCCAGCAGTTGCAATATCCCTTATTATTAATTTATCCCTTTTTGTATGTGATGCAGGAGAGAAGTTGGTGAGCAATTTGGCTAGATTTGTGGTGATAATATGGGTTTTTGTTGTGCTAATTCTCACTCAAAGTTATACAGCAACTCTGACATCCATGTTGACAGTTAGTCGACAAGAACCAACCATCATCGAAGTTAGTGAACTTATCAAGAAAGTCCATAAAGTAGGTTACCAGAAAGATTCATTCGTGTTAGGGATGTTGACAGGTATGGGCTTTCATGAGTCGAATCTAAAACCCTTCAGCAATCCAGAAGAATTCGATGAAGCTATTAATAATGGTGATTTTGTTGCTGCTATTGATGAGATCCCTTATCTCAACCTTCTCCTTGCAAGATACTGTGCTAAATACACCATGGTTGGACCATCCTACAAGACTGATCGATTTGGCTTTGTAAGTTTTTTTTTTGGATTTGGCTTTTTTTTTTTTTTGACATAAGTCTAATTAGTTTTGAGTAATATTAAGGGGACAGTTCTTGAGAATAGTGCCACGTAGGAAAAGAAGTCCTCACTTTTGGAGTTAATAAGATAAGACTCTTTCGGTAGGTAACACTAGAGCCTTCGGAGATGAAATCCACCCTTAAGCATAAACCCAATTGGTTAAGTTTGTGGGTATTTATCAAAACTAATTAATAATGAGTGGAGTGTACCTGGATCTTTAAAAAGTGGGTTGTAAAGCTTTAATCTTTCCATGTGGACTATGGTCTTTGAGCCTATCCGGTGTGGCCTGTACTGATACCATAAAATGTTTCAAAAGTCTAAAGTTTGGTGAAATAAAGTTAGAATGAGAAGCCTATGTAATCAGTGAGCGCAACATAAAATTGGTTGAAATTAAACGCTAATTAATCAACAAATTTTAACCACTAATTTTGTAATCAATTTATCTATATGTGCTCTACTTACAAATTCAAGTCCTTACATTTTGTAGGCTTTTCCAATTGGTTCTCCTTTGGTGCCTGATATTTCAAAGGCCATCTTAGAAGTAACACAAGGAGATACAATGAAAAGAATTGAACAAACATGGCTTCAGAATCAAACGACATGTCAAGATCCTAACTCGATGGTCCCCTCAGATAGTCTCGGACTTGATAGCTTCTGGGGCCTTTTCCTCATTGCAGGAGTCTCTGCCGGTTTAGCCTTCTTCATACACGTAGTTATTTTCTTGTACGAACATAATCAGCAGATAACAATATCTAGTGGTCCCGGTGGTACTTCATTGTGGCAAAGGATTAAAGTCATGGCAAGACACTTCGATCAAAAAGACTTTTCATCCCATCCATTAAGAAAAACTGGCGGCGAAGTTCAAAATGGATGTAATATAGAAGTTGGAGCCAGAGAAGCAACTTCACCATATGTCATCAGTCGTTCATTTAGTCTGTTGACTAATTCAAATAATGGAAAGGAAGAAGAAGAGTTTTATAGTATCCGAGAAGATCAGTCTCCTTCTTATACAGGTGTTGGCATTTATTCAAATCGTGAAATGTCGGTTAGACAAGATCAGCTAGCAAGGTCATCTAAGAAGTGTAGCAATCTAAGAACATATTCGAACCCAGAAATATCATCAACTAGTTAGAAAGCAATGCCTTCTATTGAGCTTAGCAATCTAATAGCATAGAGGTTTAGCAACCTCAGGAAGTTCTGATTAGGGCAGTTTAGATTCATTTGGTAAGCACTAGGATTGTTGATGTATTGTTTCAATCAATTTAACATAACTTTTTGATTTCATTGCTAATTCTCTCCAAAAGTCTTTAATTTTTAATTTACACGCAACCTAGTTTTGGATCTACAGAGTAAATTCTACTAACTAAATTAATGCACACTAGCTCATGTATTTGTAGGAATTACTAATCCCATTGTGTTAGTATTTTTCCCCACATATTTAGTTTAGATTTCCTTTTTTTTTAGTTAGGATTGGGATACTAGGTAAGTCTATAAATATAAAGGATGGTCTATAGTTTAGTAATTGTAAGATGGACATTTAAAGTGAGAGAAATATTACAGAAGGATTTGAGAGAATCTAGAACCCAAACCCAAGTTTTTAAGTGTTCTGCTTCATGTTTCTCTTCTGTCATTGAAAACAACCATAGGAGTCGCCCTCGCCACCTGATTAATTTGGGAATCAGGACCCGAATTTTGGAAAATCGTTTTGTTTCGGCAAAAAACTTGGATCTTCAGACTATTCTAGCCTGTGTAGAGAAATTCTTGGCACGGATCGGGAAGGTATTAGGCACTCGACAACCGCCCGATCGTGAGATCGGCCTCTACTTCACGACTAAGGGTATTTGGGTGGAATCTTGTAATTAAAATTATTATATTATACTAAGAGTGTGTACAAGAAAAAGTAAGTTCTAGCTCCTCTTTAATCCTATGTTTCATGCAATTAAGGTTTTGGGGTAAAGAGTAAAATATATATACATTAGAATACACAACGTATTACGTGTAAATCTATTATGCACGTCCACAAATAAAATTGACACGTGGACTTTGTTGCCACATGTCACAAGATTGCAAATGGATTCTTTTCCATTTAATTACAAGTAAACAATTTGCACTTGAACTCCATTGTCACGTACAAAAGACCGCGGGGTGTACTCCGTTGACACCATGCGAACAAACATAATCTCATGTGACTCTGTTGCCACCTAGGATCGACACGTGTAAATAGACTTCGTTGCCATATAGAACCATGTGAAGACTATGGAATCTGTTACCATAGACTTCGAGAAAATGCACGTAGACTTTCTTGATACGTGCAAAACAGCTATGAACTTGTGTGTGAACTCCGCTGTCACACACGTGCCGAAACTTACACGTGAACTCCATTGTCACGTGTTGGCATCCATAGTGTTCAAGTCTTTTCCTTCAACTTGAACCCCATAAAGTGATACGTACAAATCCGCTATACACGTAACACATACCATTTTCAATTTTGAAATGCATGTGACCCAAAGGGATTTTCATGATGAGATGTATAAAACCATTATGTACGTAACACTGTATTGCATTTGTAAAAACGTGTGTGATATAATTTAGGGAAGATCTAGAAATCCTAATCCGTTAAGAATCTTTAATCTTTAGCTTCAAGCATATCCTACACCTAAAGCAAATGTTTTGTTTGAGTGGAAAACCTTTGTTTTCTTTTGTTATTTTTGTAAATTCTTGATTCTCACAAAGTGGAGTTAGTTTAAGAAATAACCTAACTTAGTTAAGTGAGCAACACCATCGACCCAGCTTAGGCACAAATGCCAGGCTTATATGCCCGTCTTTGGTGGTCTCACTTAACAAGTTTAGGAGAATTCCTAGCCTAATTCTAAAATTAACACTACAAAACCTATGAACAAATGCATTTTTGAAACTAAGGAGCCTAACTTAGATTAATTAATCTCAGGGACAAAAATCTTGTTTAATTTTATTAGCTTAGTTAGGGTTTTTAATTAGGATTTAGGCATTTCTAAGCCTAAGAGAAAGGAATGGGCCTAAGCAAAGATATGCTCTTGCTAGGCCCACACAAGGAAGTGGATTTATGAAGCCCAGATTTAAGATGAGTCTAAAACTCATGAAGCAAACCCAACACCCTACAAAGTGTAGAGTGGGATTGCTTGAGAGTGGGATTGCCAAGCCCATAAAACTTATTTAAAATTTTATTCTCATTGTTGGGTTGATTTCTAAAGACAACCCACACAAAAGTGACAAGGCACTAATCAAACCCTAAGTTTTCACCTAAAACTAAAATAGAGGTACTTGAATTTAAATAAGCAAGACAAAGTATTAATGCAAAATGGCTAAAATAAACATTCCTACACTTTGCTCATTTATTTAGGCATTTTATCAAAAACTTTGCATTCAATATTTTGATTAGTGATAATTCTCAAGCATATAAGTCATTTATGCATTTCATAACATGTAAATATCATGTTTATGTGCATCATATCATTTGGTGTTAAACATATACATATTAAACACATGGATTAGATCACTTTTTTACAAGAACATGACATTGCATGGCAAAAAAGTATGCATTCAAACCTTCGTAATTCATTTATTTTTTAACATTTTTGGATGATTCTTGAGCCCATTTTATGTAATTTTGCATGCATACAAGCTAACAATATGATTAACTAGTTGTAGGCATACTAATTAAACCATTCATATTAACATATGCATTTTATATTAACCAAGACATTATTAGAGAGATGGAATAACGTTTTTAAGAAGTTAAACTAAAATGGACTTTACTTAAGCATTTTATCAAACACCTTGAGTTTATGAAATGAAGCTTTTTTATTTTTTTACACCGCCTTATGCTTACACCAATATTCTCTACACAACTCCTAACTCATGAATATAAAGACAAGGAATTGGGTGAAGAACGCTCACCTTATTTGCTTGCTCCAATGAATAGTAAGTGAAGAAAACCCATCTCCAACAAACCATGATTTTGTGATTGTTGATTAATGGAGTTTCTAAGTAATAAATTGAACTAAAATTTCAACTCCCAACACCACCAAACCAAGAAGTTCTTCTCATTTGAGCTTGGTTGTGTAGGTGGGTGGTTAAAATATTTTAAGAAATGTGGGGCTAGGATGTAGGGAGAAAAAGTATTCTTATCAAGAAAGAATCTTTACAACTCTATTTTTAGCTAACAATGACTCCCTCACCAAGATCCTAAGTCCCAAATCCACGAACTTAGAAAAAACAAGGTTTTTCTTCTAAAAAATGGCTCACTAACTCTGGTACTCTCTCCAATTTGCATTCAATGGCCCTCCCTACACTACGAGTGGAAGGCTCCTTAATTAATTAAATAGGCTAAGAAAAACAGATCCAACGGTCCGAATCGGAGAGAAAACCGATGGAGGAGATGAAAGATGAGGAAAATGACAAAATAATGATTTTAGGTGGGGATTGAAAATAGGCAGGGGGGGGCTGCCATTTTTCACTCCCTGCCGTTTTCCACCCCCTTGCCTATTTTCTTGGGGTGCCTCAAATCGGCCCCAAGCCCTTTTCAGCCCTAAATTGGTTCAGGTTTCGATTATGACGGTTTCGGTTCTGATTTTAGGGTTAATACCTTAAGATTTTGAATAATTTTGTCCAATTTTTCATAAAATTTGAAATTGGGTCCAACCTAGGTCGAGTGTGGGCCCCACCCATGCCCCAGAATGATCAAATTTGGCCAAATTTAGGGGTTTTCATTCATGATTTCTCAATTTTGAGCCAAATTAAGTCAAATTTCTTTTAATGTTTTGAAATTAGTTTCTTTAAAACATTAACTGGGGCCAAATTAAGTTTCAGTTAAGCTCGGGTAACCCTAATGTGGTCAAATTAAAGTTAAATTGGGGACAATTTTAGGCGTTTCCCCTATTCTTCAATTAGGCTTAATTTTGAGTCAAATTGAACTCAATGAAGTCAAATTGAGTTAAGCAAGGGCCAAATTGAGTTGAGACAAGTCTTAATAAACCCTAATATTGTCCAATTATAGCCAATTTGAGTCTGAATTTTGTGTGTTTTCACCCGATTCATTCAACTAGGTCCGCTTTGGGCAAAATTGAGTTAGAGAAAGACTCAATTGAGTTGGGGAAATGGTTTTTTGGGTCGAATCAAGGGTGGTTACTGCGTTAACCCCATAGTACACTCCATATTTTGGGTGTTTGGGGTTCGGGGGCGAGAATCGGTGTCTACATCTTTTTTTAAAGCTCATTCTAAATTAACACCCCATTTACACCAGTTCTAAGGCTCACCTAAATATGATCCAAGGGTTGATTTTTTGTAAATAAGATCTTTTCAATGTTCAGATCACCATCAGCCTATGGTTCGTCTCCAAGTAGGCTTACCCGCAACCTTATTTCTATAATAATTACACTCGATTTACACGTAATGGTGGATGCTACATGGAGTTGATCCAAAGGCTAATTTTTTATGAAGATGATCTCATCATTGTTCATATCACATCAGCCCATGGGTCCTCTCTAAGTGGGCCCAACTGCAATCTTATTTCTATAATAATTACACTCGATTTACATATAACGGTAGGTGCTATATGGAATTGATCTAAAAGTGAATTTTTTGTGACGATGATCTCCACATCATGAGAGTACTACGTGACAATGTCAAAAAGTAATAAGTGCACTGTTAACAGAAAAAAAAATTATGTTTTGTGTGGGGAATAGATTTTTGAAGAGGTTAATTAACCAAATAACGAGCCACGTAATTTGCCAACTCACACGTGACAAAGTGAGTTTGTTGAGGAATTTATGGTTTATAAAAGGGTTAACCAAATAATATGCCGCATAATTTATAACCTCACACGTGGTACGTGCATGTGAAAGGGCAAAGTGAGTTTGTAAAGGCATTAACCAAATAACACGCCACATAATTTACCAACTTTCACGCAAAGTGAGTTTTTTAAGAATAAGCCAACCCACGAGGGACTAGTCTATTTATTATAAGAGGCTTCAAATAAGCTTCCTCTATTGTTCTCCATGGATCCGGGGACCGTGTCACATTTTACAAAAATTCTCGTTGTGTCCTTTAGTTTATAATTACACTTCAGATTTACACTCCATTTACACCTATTCTCAAGCCCACTTAAGTATGATCAAAGAGTTAATTTTTTGTGAGGATGATCTTATTGCAATATGGGTCTCTAGATCATCTCTAGGGTCTCACACCTATAACACTACGACTCTTTTGAGCCGTTGGAGCCAAGTTAGCGGGAGATAAAGTGTGAGAGAAAGAGATAGATGGAGATAGGGAGAAAGAGAGATAATGAGAGATGGGCCGCTTTAAGGAGGTGGACAGTTCAGCCGTTAAGCTATCCGTCCGTCCAAATTTTTTTTTTTCCTTTCTTTCTTCCACCCCTTCCTTTGCACATTCCACCAACCATTTTTTTTATGTCTGTCTTATTCCTACACACTACATACACTCACTAATGGTGTTATCTTAGAAATGATCGAAGGTCTGATTTTTTGTGGAGATGATCTTCCCAACATCTAGGTCGCAACATGTGAGTCCCAACATGTGGGTCCCAACATGTGTATCATCTCCAATATATTTATGTAATAATTATGCTCCATTTACATCTAACTGTGGTGTGGTACATGGAGTCGAGTTAAGGGCTAATTTTTCATGTCAATGGTCTACTCAGCCCACACATCGTCCCCAAATGAGCCCACCTAATACCTACTTTATTTTTTATCACGAAGATCTCCTCTTCATGTAGATTACATCAGCACATAGTCGTCTCCATGTGGGCCTATCTAAGTACAGCGCTACATGGAGTTGATCTAAGAGATAATTTTTTGTGACGTAGATCTCCTCATCATTAATTAGTACATTAGCCCATAAGTCATGTCAAAGTAGGCCCACCTAATACCCACTTATAGTGTTAAAAAGGTATAAGTGCAATGTTAACAGTAAAAAAATTAAGAGGTTTGGGTAGGTTTGTGAAGGGGTTAACCGAATGACAAATCGCATAATGTGGCAGCTCACACACATGTATAGACAAAGTGAGTTTGTCAAGGGACAATCAACTTGTTAGATGTAAATGTTGAGAATAGTCTCAAATGAGAAATGAAAGCTTTGCAAAGCCAATATATAAAGATCCTGAGCTACTCCAGTATTGCTAATTAATTTTGAATTTGATACTCACAAACTTAATATGGTATCAAAGCAGGTCCGCACGTGATAGGCCCAAAGGCTACACGTGCTCCATGTCTCCAAAACAAATTCCACATGTTATGTTTAAAAGAACGTCATACCTGAGAGAGCATGTTGAGAATAGTCCCACATAAAAAAAGAAAACCTTCCAAACCTAATATATAAAAATCCCAGGCTAGTCCACGGTCGTATGTATGAGAACGTGTCCATGGTCGTATGTATGATAACGTGAGTTCCTCAAAAAGAGAAAGTGGTTGCTATTTGTTGGACGATTTGGAGGGAACCAAATGATTGGATTTTCAATGGTAAAATGGGGATTAAATCCTTGATTGCAAAATGGATTTCGGTTTACTTTCCTAATATTAAAGTTGATTTTGTAAGGAACAGACCTAGTTTCAGCTGGTTATGCAGATTCTGACTTTCACTCAGAAGTTGACGAAAGGAAGTCGACTTCAGGATATGTTTTCACGCTTGGTGGTGGAGCCATCAGCTGGAGGAGCATCAAACAGAAATGCATTGTTGATTCTACCACGGAAGCTGAATACGTAGCTGTTAACGAAGCAGCTAAGGAAGAAGTATGGCTAAAGAAATTTATAAGAGATCTGATAGTTGTTCCAGAAGCTACTCAGCCTATTACTCTCTATTGTGATAATAGTGGAGCAGTTGCGAACTCTAAAGAACATAGAGGTCACAAAGCCAAAAAACACATTCAAAGAAAATACAATCTTGTCAGAGATATCACCAATCGGGATGATATTGTTGTCACCAAGATTGCTTCGGTAGATAACTTGGCTAATCCACCAAAGCCTTGTCACAGAAGGTTTATGATACTCATGTCCATGAGATGGGTTTAAAGGAGACATTCAATTGTTTATAGTGCAAGTGGGAGATTGTTGGGGTTATGCCCTAAAAATAATATGTTTGACATCTATGGTTACTTGGTTTATTGTTAATTTAATTTATCATATTTAACATGCATGGTGAGATTATTATTTTCGATGAATTAATCATATATAAGTGTTATATATGGAGAGAGATATAATTCATTGGTGAATGTTTTGTTCGTAGTTTAGATAACTACACGTTATTGGGAAGACTATAATATACTAAAGTCAATCACGTAAGTGATGTGATGTATCTCCATCACAGAAGTAGAGACTTCTAGACTTGTATATTGATGTATTTCGAATACATTGAACCGGATCGTCGAAAAATACTTTATATTTTATGTCAGCATATTTAAAGTATTTTTACACTACTTTAGGTAAAAGTTCTTAATCCTGAGAATATGTATATACCCTATATGTAGGTTATAGTTATTTTGTTTTGCAAACAGTGAGGTCAATCGACGAAAACGTGATCCAATATTCTGAGCAAAATGGATAACTGTGATCTCATAGTAGGATTATAATATTCAACATGGAATCTACTTCAGATATATTCACTTAAGTCAATGCATGTAATATTATTCTAAACTGGCCAGTGATCTTCTAAAATATTTAGAAGATTATTAGAATAAATATTGTATTAATGCATTTGATGGTTAAGGGTAAATAAGTAATCACCCTAATGGTGCTGACTTGTAAATGTTACAAAACCAGAGGGTTTTTACGAATATCAGAAACAGTGGAGGAACTATTTGCAAATTAAGTAGTGTGAGGGTTTTATATTAATTTCACTAAACCTAGAGGGTTCAATTACAAGTCCTTGGTGGACCAACTTGTAATTATTATTTTAGTTCCTAATTTTATAAGAGTTATAAAAGAATTAGGAAACTAAATTAATTAGCTAGATTTTAGTAGGACCCAGTTTAGATCTAATTAGGAGTTGTAGTAGGGTTAGGTTGGCCTCCCTTATATATACATAAGGGAGGGACGATTTTTGAAAGGACCACCCCTAGCAAATATCGTTGGTTCTATCCCCTCCCTCTCCATTAATCCTAATTTCTTCTGAGCATAAAAAAACCCTAGCCTCTATTAATACTAAAACTAGGGTTTAGTTTTGAGGAAGAAGGAGAAACAATTTTGAAGATCCGTTCCGGTGGATTGAAGTAGGAAGAAGAGAACTTCAAAATAGTGTCTTCATCAATCACGCTTCAAAGGTAATAATCCTCCAACATTCTTAAGATTCCTAACAACGATTAAGAAATATAAGGGATCTAGGAAATAGTTTTAAACTAATTTTAATTCAGCTGCCAGTTTAATTTTAAAAACCTTGGATCCCTATCAGGAGTACTGTGAGAAAATTGTTGAAGTTTGTAATGGACTTCTGATATTATGAAAGGCTGTAGGAAACAGTCATCGAAAGGCAATACAGACTGGAATTCAATTACAGAGAGTAATACTAAGCTATGAAGTTGATTAAAAAAATAATAAATTATGAATTTCTTTAAGTTTTCCTCATTTGCCATCACATTTTAGAAGATCTTTTGGATAATGCGCAATCTTTCTTAAGATTTATGAGTTTAGCAAGACAACTCCAATCCAAATGTTTTTTGAAGAAGGGTATATTTAGGAAAAAAACATAAACCCATAGAAAAAGTGGGTTCTTGTTTCTTTGAAGAATTATTAAATAGATCCTTCTTCGAAAAACTACCAACAATGCGACATGAAGTACAGAATCAACCATGTGATGTACTTATCATCGAAGCTCATTTCTTCGTCTAAGTGCCTAAAAGTGAATGAAATATCTAAAGCTCAAAACTTTAAAGTTGCACGAATTTTATCAATTTATGGGGATTCCAGTGATAATGTTAAGCCTAAAGATCTTAAGGAACTAAAGATGTTAACCTCAGTTCTAGTAAATCCTTTAACTAATATCGATCCATATTTAAAGTATATCACGTATATAGAGTTTATTCGTGTGCTGGTTCTGAAGGGTTATGCAATCACGACGAGTCTTCCAAAAATAATATGTACCTTAAAGTTTTTAAGGTACATGATGTCTCAAATAATCCAGTTAGAGAATTACCAAAAAACATTGGCAAGCTTCGTATTATGCGGACGCTCAAGACAAAAGGTTGTCAGGGACTTTTGAAGTTGTCGTCAAGTATGAAAAAATCGAAACGGATTGATCCATTTATATCTTAATAGATGCATTAGATTGAGAACAGTCTTTAAGTTGAAGAAATTAACAAGGCTTAGAATGTTAAAATTCTCTCTATCTTGTAGATTGAGGTTAAACGACTTGCAACACCTCTCTAAACTTGAAGAATTGTTGATTGAAGAAGTGGATAGAGTTGTAATAGTAAAAATTGCTGGTCGTGACATGTTATTATCTGATAAACATAGGTTGAAAAATTGAAGTTCAAATAAAGCAACTAGGAGGAGCTAGACGACTACAACAATTACAGGGCCGACGCCCTTCAATTCATTTAATCTTAATGTTACGAATATGTGACGTTTTAAAAGTTTGTATTATTGATGCACTACACCAAATTGTTAATTTTGTAACACAATTATTTTTGAGATCTAGTTAGAATATTTAATTAATATTACGAATATGTAACATGTTTTAAAAGTTTAAAAATTATTTAGAAAGCATTACTAATTATAAACAGTTATGGAGAACTTTTGAAACATTTGAAAATCTTTACGAAGAATTGTAACATTAATTAAAAATAATTTCGACGGTTAAAAATATATTTGTGTTACATATATTTTTTGTGTTTTTTTTAGTGCGTAACATGTTTTAGGAGTTTTGAATGTTTAGAAAGTATTACTGATTAGGAACGGATATAGAGAAGTTATCTGTTATTAAAAAATCTTTAAAGATAGTAGTAATATTAATTAAATAATAATTACACATTTTAAAACGTATTCCTGTTATGTTTAATTTGTAAGTTTTGTGGGTGTTTCATAACCGTTATGAATAGAATTCCATAATGTTTTGTAACTATAACGACCAATTTGGCACACCTCCATTTGTAACAATTTTATAATGTTATGGATGTATTTATTAACTTATATGAATGTTATAATTTTTTTTATCTCAGTTATCAGTACGATATATTTGACATTTTCTTACATTTTGATTTTAAGCTTTGTAATATTTATAACCGTTGGTAACGTTGTCACGGATATCAGAACTAAAAATTATTAAAATATATAATGATTAAAAATATTTATAACACTTATAACCGTTAAAAACTAGGGATATTTTAGGCATTATACAATTCAATATGGGTATATCTGGATATTTACTAAATAAAAAATTCATTTTTGACTTTCCCTCTTTTATTTTATGTGTTCCTTCTCGATCATAACTTTCTTTTCACTTTCCCTCTATTATTTTCTATGATTCCCTCTCGATCTTTTAATCTCTTCCCCACTCCCACGTCTTTCTCCATTGCAAAAGTAAAACAAAAATCCTTTATCTTTTCTCATTTCAAAAACCCCTCTTTCAGTCTCAATCTGCCTTTTGTGTCTTTCTTTCTCTTCTCTATCTGCATTTGGACGGGTATGCCAGAATGCTTACTCTAGAATCTAGATCGATGTCCAGATCGACCAACTAGGTTTCAGGGCCACTCAGACGGCACCACATGCTGGATCAGCCTTAATGAGTGTCATTCCTTCTACTCCAACTCCAACGGTACCAACACTCTTCCTTCTTCTTTTACTTTTATTTTATTAATTTTTCTTCCTCTTTTCTAACTTTGTTCGTCTTCTTCTTCTTTGCTTGTAGCTAGTAGAAACTGCCTCCCATCCTCTACGGTTCAAGCCACCAGGTCATTTTAAGGTGAGTTATTTTTTTTCCTTGGCTTGATCTGTCTAAAAACCATGAATTGGTGTTTTAGTGGTTGATTTATGAAATTTAGGGCTTCATTTTGACTGTTAATTTGGGTTAATTTTGGGACTTTATATTTGGGGGTTTAGCATATTCATTTTAATGGGGAGTTTATTTTGATGTGAATGGTTTTTCATATTAGAGGTTTATTTGTTTGTTAATTCTCCTGTACATAATTTTATAAGCCATTTTTGGGTACTCTCATCATTTATTGGTTTTCCTAAAACCATAGGGATTTTTAATGTTGATCAATTTACTGTTTTACTATTTTAACTCTTAATCTTTAGGTTGGTTAGGATTTAGAAAGGAGGTTGAAACAACCTAAATGATGCATTACGTTCTCTAAACCATATAGATCATCTATTGGGAATCTATTTTACTAGTTAAAAACGCAGCGAAAAAATTAGGGTTTAAAAATTTAAACCGATTCCTTAAAGTTCGTACAACCGTTAATGGGATCTTTCAGAGAAGGATGGAAAAACATACCTTTAAAGCGTGAACTGAATCTCCAAAATTTTACTTGTAGAATAGCACGATCCTACGAACAAATCTACCAGAATGGATCATCAAGTTTGTAATCCGGTTGTCGAGAAAACTGCTCAAAACTTGAACCGAAAACTCAAAAACTCTGCTGCAGTATTTTGGCTATAACATTCTATTTGTTAATCCGTTTCGCCTAAATGATACCTATTTTTCATAGGAAATTTAATTTCCTACAATTTTTTCAGAAATAGACGACCTTCAGTTATTCTCTGAAGTGCCTAAAAAATCAACGTTTTGTTCCTCTGGGATTTTACTGCGAAATTTGGAACCCAAAACCTAGGGTTTTTCTTTTTTCTCAACTTTGAAGTAATTAGAACACATACTAAAAGGAAAGGGGAGGGGGTGACGTTTTTCTCTTATTTGGGTAAAGTGGTACACCCCTCTCTATTATAACCCCTCTCTATTTATAATAGAGAGGACCCCAATCCCTTTTAGATGCTAAGTCTAATTAGATCTTGTTGGGTCCCACACTTTTAGGCTTTTAAATATTTAAAATTCTAATTTTAGTGTCTCACACAAAATAGAATTACTAAATATTTTAATTACAAATAACTCCACCAAATATTTGTAACTGAGCCCTCCATAAAGTGTGGATATTATATATAAAAGAACCCTTCTACTGTTATTACCGCAATTAAGTCCTCCTACTATTTTTTGACGTTTGTAAATGTCCCTAGCTTAGTGTTTATATACTTGTCAGTGCCTATGATATATTTGCATATTTTGACCCTGACCATCACCTATGCATTAACTTCTATGATCTAATAAATCTCTCAAATAATTTGGGAGACCACTGGCCAGTCTAGATCAACGGATCCTGCAACGTGATTTAGGTGAATGTCATTTCATGTGGATTCTTTATTGAATTAACTTACTCCTACTATGGAATAAATGACCATCCATCTTGCTCAGAATTTGAATCACGTTTTCGTTTCTGACCTTACTGATTAACAAAACAAAACAACCACTACTCTCATGTAAGTTATATGTTAATTCTCAGGATTAAGAACTAATTACAATAACAGTAATTATTATGATTATTTATTATAAATTGATATTAAATAATAATACATAATTTGACCTATTCAATATAATTTAATTACATCAACATATTGGATTAGGAGTCAACACTCCTATAATGGAGATACATCACATTATATAATATAATCATCCAACATGTTATAGTCTTAAAATATAGACTACAAACCAACTTAATAAATTACGTCTCTCCTTACATGAACCAACTTCATACAAACAATTCATCTGTTATATTATTCTCACAACGCATGTTAAATAGAATTAATAAACTATTTATTAAACTTATAAATGTCGTAAACATTGTTTTAGGGCATAACCCCAACATCATTTTCACAAAAATTCAAGCCATTCTAAAACTTCTAACCCAATCAAAAGTAAAGCTAGTTGGAAATCAACTAAATTTAACGATGTTTGAGAGATATATTTCATCGTTGATTTCAACAATTTCCAACCAATTTTTTATTGGGTTAGAAGTTTAAAAACGACTTTATTTTCTATGAGGATGATATGTGGTTAGAAAGACATCTTCATAAAAAATCAACACTTGTATTATTTCTATGTTAGCCCCACAACTGCATGTAATTTTATAAGTCACATTCCATATCTCAACTAATCCCTTCCCATTTATAATTTCTTAATTTTTTTCTTCTAATAAGTATGTTTTAATGATTATCTTAAGAATTTTTTAATCACAAGAATGATATCTCTTATCATTTCTACTTAATGTTTAATTATTAGTCATACATATGATTTTGCACTAAGAATATATTTATTAAATTTTAAATTTATAATACGTTTTGTTTAATAAATTACATTATACTATCCTATCACGACACCAAGAAGCCTGTGTGGCCACTTGGATACGATCCAAGGGCTTATGTTAGGTGATGATAGTCTCTTAATGATGTAGATCATCTTCACAACAAATCATCTATTTCTAAAAGTTCTAACTTCATCAAAAATTGATTGAAAATAAAAGGCGAGTAAAAGACAACTTTTAATGGGGTTAAAAGTTTTAGAATAAACTGATATTTTGCGAGGATGATCTATTCGGTGAGGGAAACATCATCACCAAAAATCAACCCTTAGATCGTATCCAAGTGGGACCATAGGCTTGGTGTCTTTTTCGACACCATTTCTTTTTTGTTGCAATAAGAAAATCACGAGTACTTTTGTTCTTACCCCAAAATTCTACTGTTCACCTCTTTTTTGTTGAAATTACCCCAGAAATCTCAAATTTTTAAAAAAAAAAATCTAAATGGGTTTTTTCGATCGATGCGACCAAGCACTTTATTAAACAAATCAACTTTTGATGGGTAGAAGTTTTATAATGGGCCATTAGAATGATCTAATCACCATATAGATTATCCCTACATGAAATTGCATCATTCTAAAATTTCTAACCCAACTGATAGATTGGCGATTTGTGGTCGATCATTATTATCATTAATTATTTTTTTTTAAAGTTGCCGAGTTGACTCATTGTCAACAAAAAAAAAAAAACTCAAAGTTTTTTTTCTGGAACGTTTTTCTAATATTATTTTCTTATCTTTTCTATGATCTCCCCTCCTCAAGCCTGTTTATCTTTCTTCTCATTTCCTCTCTCCCTTCTCTTTCTTTTTCTTGTTCTTGATCTATTTCTCCTTTCTGTTTTTTTTTGGTGTTTGATTTTTTTTTTTAAATCAGTATTCTTTCTCCTTACTCATCGATAAACATATCTTTATATATGAGAAAGAAGAGAATGATACTAAAAAGATGATACAAAGCTTTAATTTTCTTCCAATCTCTTTTATAATGGTGTTTTGATCTAATGAATGACTACACAATTATAGAAAAATAGATAAAATAGGAAATATAGTTTTTAATGTTAGGTTTTAGAAATTAAACAAAAAAACAGAAAAAGAAAACAGAAACTAAATAAAAATAAGAATTGCTTGGGAGTGAATAGTAAAATTTTAAACCCAAAATAAACTATCAAAAATTAGGGATGAATAGTAGATTTTGAACCCTAAAGTGAAATCCCCAAAAAAATTGGTGAATAGTAGAATTTTGGAGGTGAGAACAAAAGTACTCAAAAATCATTTTGCATAGATTTCTGAAATTTGAAACTAAAACTATTGTAACTTATTCGTTTTAATGCATTGGTTGTGGAAATGCATCTCTCTTTAGATTTGTCACCATTAATTTTGTATCGCCCTAATTGTTTGCTAGAATTATGTGATATATAAGTTATGGTAACTTATTAGTGTTAGAAATCTTGTAATTAGGTATATGTTAGAGAGACAAAAGATTAATATAATTTTACTCAAAACCCCATTTTTAGCTGCCAAATACCAAAAGCTCCATAAGAATTTCATAATGGTCAAAACCCCATTTTAAAAAAAATAATTTTTGGGTTTTCCCATATTTTTAGGGATAATATAACAGTTTACTCCACTAGCCCAAATTGTGGGCTCTATCTTCTAATTTTTTCTTCTATTTTTACCTTTATTTTTACTAGCAATTAAAATCTCTTCCATAGATTCTCTCATCCTTAAATCACGATTGATTAAAGATTATACGCTGCTGCATGAACATAAAACTGTTTATATTTAGGCTAAACATAAATAGTGTGGGACTTACATGAGACCGATCCAAGGGCTGAAATTTAGTGAGTATATTCTCTTAATCATGAAGATCATCCTCACAAAAAATCAGCTCATTTTAAAACTTTTAGCACCATCAAAAATTGATTTGAAGTTGATTGAAAATCAACGATGAGAAATAAACGGTGAGCACTTCCATCTAATTTTTGATGAAGTTAGACGCTTTAGAATGAGTTGATTTTTTGTAAAAATGATCTACATGATAAGGATAACATAATAACCAAATTTCAGACCTTGGATCGATTTTATGTGAGCCCCACACTATTTACGTTTAGCCTAAACATAAACAGTTTTAGGTTCAAATGGCTTTTTCCAATGATATAACGGTTTCCATTAGTAGAAATGCAATTTTATTTGTATAAGTTTTAAATTTATGCCATTTTATCTTAATTTTATTAGAGCACATTCTAAGTCAAAGATTTGAATGGGCGCCTTGGGTTTAGGGTTTTGAAGCTCGACACAGTAAGCTTTCCCAGATAATTGGATTTTAGAAAATGTTATGGGCGCCTACCAAGAACTTGTTGGCAGGCTTCGGTTGTGGTCACAGCGACAAACGAGTTTGAACATCACAAAAACCTTCTATAATCTAAACGGTGAATTTGGGTATTTTCTTTGTGTAAGCTTGAGTTTGAGAGACAGAAAGACGAAGAAAGAAAAACTATTTTTTTCTAATATATATATATATATGAGAACGGATCCGTGTACAGCCTTGTTTGTACATCGTTATTTTTACATTAGTTGTGGGGCCCACATGGTGAGAAACCAATGGCTAATTTTTTGTAAGAATGATCTACAAAATGAGTAGAACATCCTTACCAAAAATCATATCATTCTAAAAATTTTAACCTCATCCAAAATTAATGGGAAGTTGATTAAAAATTAACGGTGAACAATGAACGATGAGAAAAAAAGTCAATTTTTAATAGCATTACCAATTTTAAAATGATTTAATTTTTAGTGTGGATGATCTACAAGGTAAAGAAAACATTATCAAAAAATATCAGTCCTTAGATCAACAGCACGTGGGCCCCACATGCCACTGTATATATAACTCTAATCCAGACTCTATATATATATATATATATATGATATTGCACCATATTTTATTGCACCACTTATTTTTTTGGAACAAAATAGGTTGCACATGGAGATGATCCAAGGGATAATTTTCGGTGATGATGTATTATTCATTATGTAGATCATCATATTCAAAAATTATCTCATTCTAAATCTTCTAACACCATGAAAAGTTCATCGAAATATCGGCCGTTAATAAAGATGCCTAAATTTTGCTTTTTTTTAGGAAATGATTTGAGGGGTTTAGAAGTTTTAGAATTGATTGATTTTCGGATATGATGATATATACTATGAGGAGAACACACTCACTAAAAATTAGCTCTTACACTATCTCCATGTGGACCCTACAAAAACAAGTGGTGCAATAGTTGTGCAATAAGGCATGGTGCAATATCCCTCCCCTATATATATATATTTGTAAAAGATGGTTATGATATGTTTTAATTGTAGAGTCAAATCCCCTAAAAAATACTTTCATTAACATTTCTAACTATTTTAAATCCATCCATTTTGAGTTTAGGT
The DNA here is from genome assembly GCA_002174775.1 of Macleaya cordata. Classification (NCBI taxonomy): domain Eukaryota; kingdom Viridiplantae; phylum Streptophyta; class Magnoliopsida; order Ranunculales; family Papaveraceae; genus Macleaya; species Macleaya cordata. The sequence continues at coordinate 29,911 of MVGT01002647.1, read as the reverse complement.
AACATAGATTTCGTTTGATATGTTTGGACACTCGAATCTATAAATCGGCCAAAACTCGCGGAATTCAAAGAGTGCCACTAGTAATTTTGAAGTCATAGTAGATTGACTAAAAGTCTAAAGTGATGGAGCATGCCAAGAATAGAAAGCCCATCTAGGCCCGGCCCAAGCCGCATGCTGTTTCTGAACAATGAACAATTTCGCCGAATACATAAGCGCTCAGAGTCTAATTTTGGCGGTTCGCCTACTGATTTTCCAACGATGCCGTTAACTTGCGCTCCATTCTACTTAACGTACGCATACTCCACAATCTCTAGATACTATTCGATTTTACGAAGAAAAAAAGGAAAATTATTAGGGTTTCATTGGACCCTTCTTTTTTTTTTTTTTTCCTTTCCTAGCTCAACTTTGATTTATTTTCCTTCTTTTTGTTTTCTTTGTTTCTCTCTCCACTCTGATTTCCTTCAGAAATTAGTCGATTTGCAGTACTAGTGGTGATTCCAAGGAACTTTAGACTGAAAATGAGAGCCATGGTGGAATCCGAACGTCTCATTTCGTCTATTTCATCATCATCAACCTCTTCCCCTAACAACACCACCAACAACAACAAGTACAAGAAGCTGAAACGATCAATTGGCGATTCTGTGGTATTTCAGATTGTTATAAATATCAGATACTTAGATTCTTTTTCCTCTCTCATGAATGCTAAAGTTTTTTGAAAATGACAGACTGTTTTTTTATATGTAGAAGAAAGATGATGCTGTCAAAATTCAAACCATGAAGGAAAACTCAGTTGAACTCGAAGGAATGACGTTTCAGCAACTTAGAACCATGTCGAGGTATAAATAGAAATCTGAATGTTTGGCTGTGAACCTGATTGTTTTTGCTGTCTGGGGATTAATATTTTTAATCTCGTGAACTTTTAGTGGTTAAAAGTAAAGTTTCAAGCTTTAATTTGGTTCCTGGTTGGGTTATCTCAGAAATGCAAATTTGTAATCAGTATCGAAATACTGTATTGAAATCATGGTAGTCATGGGAATCCATGATGGAAATTATGTGGTGAAAGTTTAGGTTTAGTAAGATATACACTTCTAAATGCTCTTACTGATTTTCTAATATTAAAAATTTAGGTTTTAAGTTACAAATTTATATAATATGAGTTGGAGTTCATGTACTCTACTTGTTGGAAATTATTCATCAATTGTAATTTTTGCTACTACTTCAGTGATTTCATATACTGTTCATGATTACTGATTTTCTATTATATTTAAAATTTAAGTCATTGGTTTGATTGCCATATCACATTAGTAGTTGCTTTTGGTCTTTGTGAAATTGTGATGGGAACTATTAGATATAATTTCCAATTCATATTTCACTAAAATTTTACTTGGTTTATGTGAAATGTACATGTTGCATGGATTGTGAAAAACAGATAATGTACTTCTTGAAATTTAATACTCTTCTTACTAGCTATGGTTCACTGTACTGCATTTATATGCTTTGTCTATTTAAGCATCTGATATGTATAGATGTCAGTATTCTATGTATATAGGTATATACCAAAACGAATTTTGTTTCTATTGGATTTACATTGGATGGTTGGTGGTTAATTTTTTTTCTTTGCTTGAACAAATATAGAAAAGTTGAGAGGGAAGGAAGCGAATTGAATTCGAATTACATAAATTTAATTACAACATAAAGTCATAAAAGCATGAAACTCTATTCAAATATCAAGATCAAATTCTACCTTCTTATGGTGGAAATCTTCTCATACGCCTGTTATTGTCTTTAAGGGTTCGATTTGGTTTGAAGATTAGATTAGTTCATTAATTTTAAGCATCCCCAAGTTTCTTGATTCCAAAAGAATATTCCTTTAATGTGGTAAAAATGTTTCAGGAACTTTGGTATTCCTGCTAAAGGTTCTAAGCATGATCTTTTGCTAGCTTTGAAGTGTTTCTTGGATAATGAGAAAGATGGTATGCATTTCTCTTTTATTGGTGATGCTATCCATTTTGCTTCTCAAATGAAGTTTTTTTGCATTCTCTGCGGTAAACTTTTTTTTTTTTTAATTTTGATTTATAGTTTCTAAGTCAATTTAAACGGTAATTTAGAACCTGTATCATCGGAGATGAGACCAAGTGATCCTGAAAGCACTGCATCAGGAAGGAAGATGAAGAATTTGTCTAGTGAAGACCATTCTCAAAACCCAAACCTTGAATCAGATGTTTCATTGCTCCAACAGACAAAGAGAAGGAGAAAACCACCCTTAGTTGATGGTGCTACTGTTGAAGTTAACTCAAAAACTGTCATGACAAAGCAAAAGTTGTCTGTCACAACAGAAGGGGTTCCAGGTATTCTTTATTTATTTAGTTATATATCTTGTCAATAGTTTAGTTTCTATGTTTCCCTGCATGTGTAAATTTGTGATCTCGTGGTTTTGACCAATAAATTTTCAGCTTAGTTAATGTTGTTGGTGCCTTCTCTGATGATGCTGAAGTATAGAGCTCCTATGTGTTTTTACCAATTAAATGATTCAAATGAATTATTAATACTGTTGTTAACATTAAGATATATAAACCTGTTTAATTTCATGATGAATCAAAGATACATGCTTTTGAATTTTTTTTTTCTTCTTATTCTGTTTATAGATGTTTTGTTTGTGAATTTAGAATAGTATCTCTATGGTCTGGTAGCACTAGAAAATTATCCATGTAATAAAAATGGTTCACCATGAAAGTATTCCAAACAAAAGGAAGACTCAATTCTCAAAATTCAAAGTTTCAAACCTTGTTTCGCAAAAGACAACAGAAAAGAAGCAGGAGGAAACCGCTATTCGTTGATGGTATCATGGTACCAATGTCAAGGTTAATTCTAGAGCTGTCATAACGATACAAGTGTTCTTTGATAAAAACAGATGGCTTTCCAAGTAAATTCTTTATCTTTTGTTACAGAGTTGTTGAAAAATTCAATGCTTCTCAACCTGCAAACTGGATGTTCAATTAGTCCAGCTTTTGCTTTGACCTTGAACTGATTCAATATTATTAATGTTGTCATGCCATGGTTAACAATGCTAGATAAAAAGCCCTCCAGAGCTCAGAAAAAAGTTATTTCCAGAACTGAGAAAGAAGATGGTGGATCCACTGCTGGAGTTGGGTTGTCTGGGCATCATAGTGAGCCTTGGACAGTGCTTGCCCACAAGAAACCACAACAAGGGTGGATCCCATATAATCCCAGAACAATGAGGCCTCCACCACTTGCTGCTGATACACAATTTGTGAAGCTAATCTCTTGGAATGTAAACGGTTTAAGAGCTTTACTAAAATTGGAGGGCTTCTCTGCGCTGCAACTTGCAAAAAGGGAGAACTTTGATGTATTGTGCTTGCAAGAAACCAAACTGCAGGCAAGTATATCATTACAACTGTTCTACTATTGCTTTTTCATAATTGGAGAAAGAATCAATTAATCAAATAATACCATCATAAATTCATATATAATGGATTTTCATTTTCTTATGCAACGAAAAAGTTATCCTCCTAATTGATGGTCAAACTTTCTTTTATCAACTAAGGATTGAACTTGAGTTATTTAATAACTTCTTTTTGTGCTTTTTCTTTTTGACAAGTACTAGCTTCATTCATGCGCAAGGCTGCTTAATTTTCCTGTGGCCTAATTTTTATTTTATTATTAATTTTGTTTAAGTTTCTTTTTCTTCCTGCAATAGTGCAATGAACTTAATTCTTTTCTTTCTATCACCTTCATAATGCATTTAGCCATAAAAAAATTCTGACAGTGTAAAGAATTAAAATCTAAAGTCCTTCTAACTTTATTTGAACTAAATTGAACTGTCTGGTAGACTGGTACTTTGATGTGGTTAGTGTTGAAACTAAATGAGAATTTACCAGGAGGGGCCCTCCTGTAGAGGTAGTAGGTGCATCTTTTCCTTTGTCATACTCCTTGCTTCCCTTTTTACAATACCTACCCAACTGGCCTACTCATTCATTGTTCTCCCATGACAACTCAGTTAGGTCAAGGTAATGAAAGTGGTATATAGTAACTCTCTAATTGTCTTCATTCTTAGCTTTAAGTGGGAGCAGAAGTGTCCTCTAGCTGCTCACTTTATCTTGACTGTATTACTTTTGTGGCTCTGAGGAGAAATTCTTGGCATCATGATCTTCATATTCTAGCGAATATGCTTTGGATGATATTTAGTTGCATGAACTAAATATTGCTTCTTAGTTTGTCAGTGCTCCCTATGGATTATCATAGAAGAAGGCGTTTTATCTGTCTGCTTTTTCTTCCATTCGATAAGTGAATATTTATCTCCTCCTTTTTCTTTTCTTTTAATTAGTAAAGTTAATTATATGCTTTCTTTCTATCTAGATTGTTTTGACTAAGCTGTCCCTGGTAAGGTTCTTGAATTCTGACAGTCAATTCTAAGTTAGATTTGCTGCATATACAATTAAGCAGATCATAGTTCCTGATATATAGGAAAATTGACAGTGTTTATTATGTCTTGTTTCATTTTCTTAGGCATACTAGGTGACTATATATGAAATGGTAAATTTTTTCCAGAATGAAATACTTTCTTTACTGCCTGGTGCTTCCAACTTTAGTTGCTGTTTCCACTAATTGTTATAATTTGTCGGCAACAGGAGAAGGATGTTGAGGAAATCAAGAGGTCTCTTATAGATGGCTATGAGAATAGCTTCTGGACTTGTAGCATTTCAAAACTTGGTTATTCTGGCACTGCTATTATCTCCAGGGTATGTTTATATTTTTCTATATTTTACATTTCCTTCAACCCTTCTTGAAATGGAATATTTTGGTCTACTTCACAGAATATTTTGAAATGTAATACCGTATACTATTATGTAAGCAGACATATATGCATATGTAAAATTGGTAATGGTTATTTACCTAGTGCATGGGTCTAGCACTCCTGGTCCTAGGGCCACCCATCTTTGTGTCCTAGAGTGTGAGTACTATTCAAATGGAGGGGAACGAAGACTAAACATACAATTCTTAGTTGTTATTTCCTTTCCTCAGTATACTCTGCAACATGTAAGAACAGACATAATCCCGGAAATTGAAGGAAATACGAAGACTATATAAAGAGGCCAACATAG
>MVGT01002647.1:733-13871 GCA_002174775.1 Macleaya cordata | reverse complement strand
ATTTTTTGAGGTTAGGGCAAGTACCATGGGCACCCCAAACATCCAAACCCCTCCCTCCGGTCCTAGATTTGGGGAGGGAGTAAGGGGTTTGAGGGAGGAGGCAAAGATTGTGCCGTGAGGCACAATCTGTGCCGTACGGCACAATCTCTGCCGTACGGCACAGATTGTGCCTCACGGCACAATTTGTGCCTTAAATTTAAAGTAGCCATTAATATTATAATATTATTAAATTTAAAGTAGCCTCTTTTTTATAATATTATTAAATTTAAAGTAGTCTCTTTTTTATAATATTATTAAATTTAAAGTAGCCTCCTTTTTATATTGGTGGAGAAATGAATAAGTATTGTGCCATATGGCACTATCTTTGTCATCCCCACTTGTTTTTCCATGGCACATGTCCTCCCTCAAACCCTCAAACCCATACCCTAAATAACCTAAATAAGAGTTTACCATGGCACTTGCCATTGTGCGGATGGATATGAAGCAAATCCCGGAGTACAATGATCAAAGGCCTTGGCATGCTTAAACATTGTTCTGAAAGTCTGAATCCTATGCGCCTNTATATTCCCGTCTGAATTTAAAATCGAGTTTTGAGGAATTTCGGAGTAGAATTGGAGATTCGCTATTTCACGCAAAGTTGTAGAAAATTCGATTTCCTACAAAAATCATATATCATATATTCGAATTGGATCAAGCATTAGAGAGTTATGGCCGAAATACAATTACTGTATCTTTTCAGATTTTCGACGACTGATTCAGAACGTGGGAGGAAGAACTAGGATTACATGCAAGCGTTTAAACGGTATGTATCTGATCTTCAAGTTATTGTTTTAATTCATGCATCCTCATGTGATCCTATAAAGGAAAAATAATTATTTGTTTCCGCTGCACAATTTAATCTAGACCCTATTTTTTCCAACAATATTCAGTTGATTTAATATTTTTTTATGCCTTACATATGCTTAGATATGTGTACTAATATATGTATATATGTGTATCATTATGGCAAAAGGTATCTTACAATATACGATATTCGATATGATATGCATATCTTAAATTTGCGATTTTAAAACTATGATGAGGAGACATCCCCACATCTAATCAACCTTTGAGTCAACTTATTAGGGGCTCAAGAGTAAATTGGGTAACATTGGACAGTTTTAGATTGGGCAATTGATCCCTAGTTCTCGACCCCTGTTAGCAATCATCTGAATTTATACACGTTTAATACTCGTACTTTTTTTATATTTTTTAAAAACGTTTAATACTTCTGTTCAAATAAGACCTAATGAATAACACATGAATTTTTTAATTAAAAACATAGAAAACACGTTTTAATTGATGAATTGCTGAATAAATATAATGAAAAATACTTCTACTCTATTTAATGACTATCATACTTTCAATACAAAAAAAAAAAAAATTTAAAGAAACCCTGTAAACTTTGCAATTTCCACTCAAGATTCATGAGAATGTGATTCCATTCCAGTCATCCAAACATGACTCAATTGTTTTACAAGATTACGAAAGATTAGCAAACTATACCATTAATGATCTTAACAGCTCGATTAAGTGACCTACATTTCAACCATTAAATAATGTAGTGTTGGAAATAATATAAGAAAATAAATTTTCTTTTAAGAAAATGGCTATATAAAACTCGAATCTTTGGCAAGGAGGCGTGTGAAAACGCTTCTTGAAGATAGTCGAAACTTCTCACAAAGTGCAAGAGATTTTGGCAGCCCTATCTCCGGGATTCAACTAAGCCTGGACTCGTTCCAGCCAAAGAAGATTTGCACGATCCTCTATTGGGTGCAACACTTGTCTCTTTACAAAATGCCCAAATTAACTATAAATGAAGAACTCAAAACACCTTAAGTAAATGCACTGAAGTTTTGATCGATGATCAACCAAAGTAGAGAAAACCTCTATTTATAGGTAAAGAAATACCTCGATTAATTCGTCTCCATTAAAAGTCTAATTAATTAACTAGTTAAAAGACAAATTAATTTCATTAAAATATTCATGCATATTAACTTGTGCCTATATGCATTTGAATTATGAACATGCATTTTATAAAATTCGTTTAAAACTTATTCATGCACGATGGTTTAAATAATAATAAATTTATTTAAAATTTATTTAATTTTTATTTTAAATTTATTTTGAAACATATATAACCAACATATAGAACAACCAAATCAATAAGACATGCATGAACAAATAGACAACTCATTGGTTCTGGGAAATTTCACCTGCAGAAAACTTTCACCAAAATTTAGGTATCATAAAAATGATTTATAAACTAGTGGATCACTCTTCGTAACTATTCTAATGAACTCCAAGTCTCTAAAAAGCATGTATGTACATCAAATCACACTTGATTCAACAACAAAATAATCATTTAGATTCTGGTTTAACCCTTTTAATCTCAAAAACCACATAAGTATTCCTTGGTAAAACTAAAGTTGTCTTCAAAAGAATACGTTTTAATTGATCACTATCAACAACAGCGAATACAGACCCATCTAATTCATGCCCACTACAAAACCCAAAATAAATTCTACAGAGAGAAAGTAAAACGACCCAGAGCAAAAATGAGAAACTATACCTTGCCTAAGCTTAAACTTAAACGAGCCATTTTTTCAAACCCTAACTTTGATCAATTAGATATTGCCAGTTTATATTAACCATCTTTTTTTTAATCAATTCTATCCTATACTCAGGGGTATCCCTTAAATTTGAAAACACACTCTGGGTTATCGCTTATTTTGTTTAGGATATCCCATATTTTAAAAAGCAAAAAATAAAAATAAAAAAACCTGCAACATGACGAAATACAAAGATATTAGCTAGATTGGAAAAAAAAAAAAAATTCAAAAAAATTAAGAAATTATTTTTATGAAAAAATCATTCGAAAAGACGTACTCGGACTTTTGAATCTGAGTCACAACATTAAGACTCGACGTCGCGAGTTCGAATCTTAATGTTGTGACTAGTCTCTGCGTGTCTGAGTGACTGCTACAAAGTCTTAAAATTTATATCATTTTTTTTAAAAAAATAAATAAAGAAAATGCATATAAAGGATTACAAAATTACCTCTGAATATCTTTCGTTAATTGGGTTTGTTTCGAAATAAGATCATCCTCCATGAAAACCACCTCGAAATATTTTTGATTACGTAGAGGATTTAATGCTCGGATTCTTGAGGCCGAGTGAACGACGAAAAGTTTAGTGGTGTTTGATATTGATACGGATGGTGGAATCGAACTCTAACTTTCTCTAAATTTCTTTCTTTTACCTAATATTTTATTTTAAAGAGAGAATATTTTTAAATTTAAAAAATAAGGAAGGCACCCCTAATCAAAATTCTAGTCAAACTTAAGTTGGACTAAAAAATAAAAAGCTGGGATACAACCGATAAAAAAAGGGATGGTTAATATAAACAGATTTTGACATTTTTCTATATAAAACAAAGAAACGAGTTAGAGTCTAACCCTAATCTTAATAGGATTGAAGGTGTAATAGGTCAGAAATACTTAACCCTAAACCTGACTTGTTTAGCTAAGGAGTCGAGTTAGAGTAGAATTTGGCGAGTTGAGTTAGGGTAGGCTTGGCTGGTCATAGTGTCATTTTGTTTAATCTTAGCCCTAGATCTAATAACTCAGTGACATCCAGCAAGGAGAATAATAAGATGTATTTTTGTATCAATTACATTAGGTAATTGTGTAATTTATAATAGGATCCTTTTTTACTATAACTTTCAATATACGACCTTTTGACAATATTGCATCTTCAGGAAGGGGTTTAGAAGATTTTTAATTTTTTTTTCCTTTATTTCTTTTCTTCCAACCTCTTTAGAAGACATCTCCAAGGTCTTTTTAATTAAGTTAAAAAAACTTTAAGTGGAGAGAAGTTGAGAGTTTTTAGGTTTCCTTTTTGCCACATAAAAGTATATATCATATATGAATGCGATATGAAGAATGAAGTTACTTATGACTTATAAATGAATTAGTTTTTTTTTGGGTCATATTGAGTTGATTTAATGTTTTTTATGCCTTACATATGCTTAGATATGTATACTAATATTTTCTTATGTGTATCAAGTTTAAATAGATCATTTTCAAGTAATAGGATCAATATTTAACATTTTTTTTTAGTTTTTTTGAGTTTCCGGCCGAATAAAAACACCTAGATTCGCGATATATTGGCTTTTTAAGGGATGGACAATTTAGAAATGTTTGGTTTTAGGCATGTGAGCATTTATGAAATGCTCGGCCTCTCCAGTAAGAACATCAACAATAACTATTTTTTTTAAAAAAACCAAGTGTTTAACATTTTCAATAATTGATGTTCTTACCAAAGGGTGTGAACATTTCAGAAATGTTCGGTCACTCCAGTGAGAACATCAACGAGTTGCTGACCTTCTTCTTCGACTTATCTTCTTCATCCGGTCTTTTCAACTGATCTCGTCAAGTGTTTAAAATTTTTAAACTGTTGATGTTCTCATAGAGGATGCCTAGCCACATCAATAGTAGTTTCAACTGTTGATGTTATCACTGGAGGGTGAACATTTCAGAAATGTTAGGCCCCCTCCTCTAAGAACATCAACGAGCTACTCATCTTCTTCTTCAACTTATCTTTTTCATCTTATTTATTATTATTATTATTATAAAAGAAAGATAAAAAATCCAAAGGTGTCCGAAGCAAGTAAGAATTATATACGCGCGTAGCGCGTGTGAGTTAGCAAATTATGCGACGCATTATTATGGGTAAAAGGTAGCTCACTCGAGGATGATACATGCGCTAATGTTGATTTAGATGATGGATAGATTATCGCCACAAAAAATTAACCCTTGGATCATCTCTACATATGCGCACAATACACGTGTAAATAGATTGTAAGAATAAAATAAGTATCAAGTGGCCCACTTGGGATGATACATGCACTGATGTTGATCTAGATGATGAATAGATCATCGTCACAAAAATCAGCCCTTAGATCAACTCCATGTGATCTCATTGGTAAGTGTACGTAATCCAAGTGTAAATAAATAAATAATGCTACGGGACATATCTAGTATTTTAAAAAAGTTCTAAAATATTAAAAAAATATATATATTAGGTGAGATGGACGGACGGACGGTGTGACAGCTAAAGAGCTGTCCGCCGCCGCCGCCACCCAAACATCATTCTCTCTCATCCCTTCTCTTTCTTTCTCTCTCCTAGTGTTTCTGGGGCTGGCGCCCCTTAGCTGGCCCAAACAGGTTAAGGGGCAGCCCCTTATACCAGTAAAGATATTAAAGATTGAAGATAAAAAATATAGAGAATAGATCGGCCTACACGCTAGAATATACAGGTTATATGTACAGGCTGATGTGGGACCTACATCAGATTGATTTAAGGGCTGATATTTTGTGAGAATGTTCTCCTCACCGTGAAGATCATCCTCACCAAAAATTACCTTATTCTAAAACTGATAGCCACATAAAAAATAGATTCTTTTTCTCATCATTCATTTTTCACCGTTAAATTTTAATCAACGGTGATTTTTGGTAAGGATGATCTACATGGTGAGGAGAACATTCTCACAAAATATCAACCCTTAGATCAACCGAATGTGGACCCCACATCAGCCTGTACGTATAACCTCTATACTTTAACATGTAAGCCGATCCGTCCTCAAAAATATATTCTTAAAGATATTAAAGATTAAAGATTAAAGATAACGGAAGGAATTCTCCCGCTCTTTTTCAATGTCTTAACTTTTTCGGGAGAAGATAAGCCGGGTTAAAGAAAATACCCAAACCAAACAAAAGAGAAACTAGTCTAGTTATTAGTACCTGAAATAAAATACAAAAGTTTGTACCTGAAATAAAATACAGATTCGCTCGCGATATAATGAATACGTAAGGGAACGGAACGGAAGGAACGAAGGAAAGGATTCTCCCGCTCTTTTTCAACGGTTAACTTTTAAATTTCAAATCAACGATCCAGATCGTCTATATCTGACGCTCCACATATTCTCCCTCCAACGGTTAGACGTTCCCCACTCCTCCTCTTGAGTCTTGAGTTGTGTCTATATAAACCCTTTCCCTCTCTCTCTCTCTTTTCTTTCACTTCAATCTCTCTCCGGCTCTCCCTGCTCTTTCTCTCTCTCTCTAGAAATTTGCTTCTTTAGATCATCATCGGAAGTCTCTCTCTCTCTCTCTAGAAATTTGTTCGTGCTTAGATCATCATCGGAGGTCTTTCTCTCTCTAGAAATTTGCTTCTTAGATCATCATCGGAGGTCTTTCTCTCTCTAGAAATTTATTCGTTTCTGTTGATTCAGAGTTGCACCCACGATTATCGACGAGTGCAGCAGCAACACCGCACCACCATTTCTTTACCAAGGTACGCAGACCAGATCTCAAATTTAGGGTTTTGTTTAGGGTTTCTTTTATGTGTTCTGTTTGGGGGAGTTTCGTTGGAAAAAAAATTTGTCAATCTTTGAACACTGTAATTTTTCCATGAGATTATAGAGATTTGGGTTCTGGGTCGTTGTTGTTGTAGAAATTTTAGGGTTTGTTGATTCAAGTAAGAACCTAGGGTTTACTAATCTGTCTTTAATTTAGGGGGTTTTCTACTTCTTCTGATTCTGATTCTGATTCTGGATTTGAAATTGGTTTGTGCAGATTGACAAACAAGATAAACAGCAAGAAATTAAAAGCAAATAAGTTTGAGGAGGGATGGGGAAGAGGAAGATTGACATGGTGAAGATTCAGGACAAAGGCAAAAGAATCATAACATTCAGCAAGAGACGTGGAGGTCTGTTTAAGAAAGCTGCTGATTACTGTCGTCTTTCTGGTGCCAACGTTGCCCTACTTGTATTCTCTCCTGCTGGGAAGCCTTTCACCTTCGGTCATCCCTCTGCTGATGCCGTATTTGATCGATTTCTCACTGGAACTAACCGAAAAGAAGAAGAAGAAGAAGAATATAACAAGACTACTGACCACAACAACAACAATGCAGATGATCATCAGAGGAGGGCTGGTCTTGAGGATGAAGGTGATGGTTTCTGGTGGGATAACATAGACATGGAAGAACTCGATTCTATTGAAAAGATACAGGCTGTGAAGAATGCAATGCTGGGTTTACAGAAGAATGTCAGGCAGAGAATAGATGAACTCACATCTTCATCAGCATCAGCATCATCATCATATACAGCAGCAGCAATAACTACTACTACTACTACGGGGGAGGATAGTTCTTTGTTTACAAGTGAGGGTGATGATTTTCTTCGGCCTTCGTGTGAAGAACTAGAGAAGCTTGCAGACTTTCTCGATGACGACAATGATGTTACGTATCAGAAGCTTACTCCATTCACTGATCAACTCGCAGATCTTCTTCCAGGGCTTCCTTCAGACAATGAATTATCGGAGTTTCCGAAGATTCTTAATGATGATGAAACGTGGCAGCAGCTGTCTCCACTCACTGATCATCAAGCAGAACTTCTTCAAGGGCTTTCTTCGGATAATGAACTAGCGAAGTTAGCAGTGAAGATTCTCAATGACGGCAATGATGAAACGTGGCAGCAGCTGTCTCCACTCACTGATCATCAAGCAGAACTTCTTCAAGGGCTTTCTTCGGATAATGAACTAGCGAAGTTAGCAGTGAAGATTCTCAATGACGGCAATGATGAAATGTGGCAGCAGCTGTCTCCATTCTCTGATCATCAATCAGATCTTCTTCCAGTGCTTTCTTCAGACGATGAATTATGGAGGATCTTTTCAATTAGAGACGAATGCACAGCACATGATAGATAGATCAACTGCTTTTTAGGGAACATATTAACTGTTTTTGGTACATTAACTGTTTGTTGTGGTTTTGTTGTTCTTGTTGTTAATGTTAGTACTTTAAATTTGTTATTAATTAGTGACGAATCAATACATATTATAATGTCAATTGTTTAATAACCTTACAATCCTTTATCTCTCTCTCTCTCTCTCTCTCTCTCTCTCTCTCTCTCTCTCTCNTGTTTTCTTCGTTTTCTTTTTGAGGCATGCAACATTGGAAATTGCTTTGTAGATGTGGGTATCATGATCTCCTTCCTCGACTGTAGTTTCACCACAAGATTGTCATTCTGTTCAAATTCTAGTTTGGTCCTCTAGTATTGCATTCCAATTCTGGTTTTGGTTGGATTAACCCATCAAAGTTTTAGTGACTTTCACCTTCCTTTGAAGGGGGTCATGCTACCATGAGGGTTGAGTTTGATAGTGTGGGTTATAGACCAAACCCTAGCTTCAAATTATTTTAGCATGTGTAGGAAATACCTTTCAACTCTTTAGAGGTCTGGGTCCATGGAAGCAACTGTTCTCCATCAAGTCTTAGAATTTATTTGATGATTTCAAGTCTTCAGTACCAATTGGTTTTTATGAACTTTGCATATTACATAAAAAGTTAATGTCTGGAGCTGCGGGCGACACTTAGGTAACCAGATTGGTATATCTCTCATTTTATTGAGATGCTTAAGAAAGTTAGATTACCAATATTTTGATTGGGTTCTCAAGGAATGCTTATGCAGCTAAATACCCGGGCATATATTAATCGATTTGTCAAGTTATATTTTGATGTAGGTCTAATATGCAACTCCATTTGAAATTCAAGCTGTTGAAGGTCCTATACTAATCGAATTTTCAAGTTATATTGGCAAGACTCTTAAATCATCCGAATTAACTCTTTGCTCTTCCTGTCTGATTAAATATGGGAGTATGTTCTGTTAAATTTTGTGGTATTAGAGTATGTGCTTTAGGTCTCCTTCCATTCATATAATAACTAAATTTGTGATCACATATGGATTTCCTAGTAAGTTTATCTGATCACTGGCTTTTATTTGTCAGTGGTTCACTGCACTCTGATTTGATTGTAATAAGTTTTCAATCAGTTGGGATTCCAATTTTATATGGTTCTCAAGTTGGATAGTATGCTATTATAACAATTAGTAACATCTGGTTGTACCAAACTTGAGTGGTTGAAAATGTGCTTTTGAGCTGCCTTTTTGTAACCAATCAATGGTGATGGAGCTTCTTCTAGAAAAAATGGCGATGGAGTTTCAGAACCAATAAATGGTGAGCAAATGTTTACTTTTGTCATTCTAGTGACAGGGCATGCAGACTTGAATTCATAGATTATATGTTTTCAATTCATTAGAAATCTTATTTTCACTTGTTATTGTTACATTTTTTTTGGTATCTTGGATGTGTAGTTAGTTGGTGACTGGCAACCCAGCATGACGTTACCCCGTACTGGCTTATTTTTCCATTGCAGAAAATGAATCCGTTGGAAGAGAATATTCAACTTTATTCAGCCCCTTTACATAAACTTATCTGATTTTTTTTTCTTAATGTGACGAAAAATCTGATTACGTGTTTTGGTCATGCATCATGTAGTTTGATGAGTTTATTCCGAAGGTTATTTTGTTTGATGTGTACCTTATCTTCTATGTCTGCATAGCCTTTGTGTTCTGCCATCTTCTTATGGAAATGTAAGATGTTTTGCATTCTTTAGATGTGATGTGCCCTGTCAAAATGCTATACTGAGAAAAAGAAGGAGAAATAGTGATCTTAGTACCAAGAACTCAAACTAATGGCTGCTCAGGTAATTCTTTTCTAATTACATTTTCATAATTATTAATAAAAATTAGTGTGAAACTAATAAAAACTACTTATTCTCTGAATCTCATATATCTACATAACCTTTGGTCTGTCTTGGTGCGCCCCAAAGCTTCAAGTCGATTTGGTTTTGGCATGGGGAGGTTGCAGGTTTTATAAAGAAGGAAAAAAACTTTGGAGCCTCATTCCTCATGCTGTCTTTTGGGTGCTTTGGAAGATCCAGAATGATATTATCTTTAACTCTAAGACCTGTCTGCATAACCTTGAATGGTTATATTCTATGAAAGAAAAGAGTGCGGTGTTATTGGCTAGAGATTATCTATCTCCGAATCCAAATTTAATCTAGCGGGCAATATTATTCTGTGACTTGTCTCTTTGACCTCCCTGTTTTTATGAAAGTAGCAGAGAGTAGGATGTGCCATACAAAAAATCCTCCTTATAATTATGCTTTGTATGCACATACAATATATATATATATATATATCATCCTTATAACTATGTTTTATATTCATGTCAAATGGCTTAATACTTGTTTCTCTTTGAGAAATTAAAGGTAATTTTATGAATGAAGATTCTCAATCGCAGAGGTTGCGCCGCGAACAACACAGAAACCAAATTCAGGACTCTACATACATGAGTGATTCCTACCTAACGAACAAATCATCAAAGAAAACACCCTTGAACATTTCCACAATGGATTCCCACAAAAGATAAGTGACGTAATACTTGTTATTTCCCTTTGCATTAGAGTTTTCAGATACTTTTTTAGCTATAATCTGTGGCATCATATGAAAATTTTTCATTTTTGCATGTCCCTACCACCTTTTGGATTTGGGCTATAGTTAGAAGAAATCCCCATAAAAGTTTTATTGACTTTCAACTTCCATTGAAAAGGAATGGTTCTACCATGATCGATGATGAGGATTGGGGTTGATGTTGTGGGATATAACCAACGTTATCTTGAACATCAAAGCTTTCCTTTATCATTGGGAGTCAACTGATAAGCTGCTTAGTGGCTCGAGGTTCCAAGATTTTGTGTTTTTTGGGAATCCCTCCTCCAGTGATTAGGTCGTAATGTCTAAACGAAGGGAGGGGACTGGAATTACTGTCTAGCAGTGTGTGTTCTCTTTGTATATTTTTAAACTTTTTTCTCTTCTTCTTTCTTCTTTTGTATCTCGATTTTTTGCCTTTCTGGTTTATTCAATAAAGTTTTGCCTTCATCAAAGAATAATTTATTTGTTGAGTTTCAAGTCTTGAGTATCAATTGGTATCGTGAACTAGCTGCGGGTGTCACTTTGATAACTGGGTTGTTATATTTCTCATTGTATTGAAATGCTTAAGAAAGTTGGAATACCAATATCTTGACTGGCCTATGAGATCTCCTAGCTGAAACCTGTAGTTTTGCCTCTTTGTACCACTTTACAAATGGTAAGAAATCCGTATCCAAGAACTATGAATTGAACTTGAATTTCAAATATCAAGGTGTTTTGCAGGAGAAGACTCGATCGAGGTGGGATACCAAAAGATCATGCTTGGCTAGTACTCAAAGCACATTCTTCACCTCATAGTCAGGAAGTGGATAATGCTGCAAGTAGCTCTTGGGATCACAGACATCAACTGGGTACTTTGGTCAATTTTTCGTTGCAGTTATGTACTTAGATTGATTTGATTTTTTTTTTTTTAATGGGGATACAATCTGATTCTAATGGGCCATTCGATGTTGCTTTACCTTCTCATCATCTTATCAGTGGAGACAATATTAGCGTCAGCAATTTGCTTTCTAACAGTTTAGATGCATTTCAGAGCTGCTCAATGTTTGCTAGTGATGTAAAGGTTGCTGCCTCTTAAAGATAAAGCAAATAGGCAAGTCATCTGAATCCTTAAGTTCCATATAACTGTCCCGTCTTCTCTTTTGTTTGACGAAAAAGAAAAATTTAGTCTAGGGTCATATTAGAAGGTTAAAGAAGTACCGTACAAGAATCAAGATATGTTATATAAATAGTACTAGTACAGAAATGGTGATTGCTCTGTTGTATGTTTCAGTATAAACTTTTTTCCTTTTGTCTTGGATGGATCTTGATGATGACAATCTTAGATAGATTTCAGAAGGCATAAGCCATTGATCTTGGAGCAATTAATGTTTTACAAGCTGTTGCATTCAATGCAGCACATTAGATGGTACTGCTCTTTCTTTTTGAAGTGTTGTTTCTGTTTTTAGACAAACATGAAGAATCCAACCAAGACTTCTCATTCAAAAATCCAAACACTGCAATGTATTCATAGATCGATGGCAAAACATTCAGCATCTCCTTATCATATCTCAACGGTCAAAAACACATTAGTCTTGATGAGAAACAAACCAACACTTTCAGATTGCGGGATCCTTTTCACTTTGAAGCTGCTAATTTACTGCAGGTAGCAATTATTGAAGCGATCCAAGAAGGAAATGAGGGAAAGGCTCTATGGAAACATTCAGACTCCTCCCTTTGGTTTACTATTCAAAAACTTGCTAATGTATCCCAATCTCTTCAATCTTGAGGTTAGTAGGATAGGTTTTCTGTAATATAGGTTCTCTTCTTGTTGTATTGGATGAGAAATTAGTTTGCTTTTTGGATTCAATTAGTTTTTTATTGTGATATAGGTTCTTCTTTTTGTTGTGATTTCAATTAATTTTTTTATGGTGTTCGAAATTTTAGAATGTACTAATTATTTGGAGGAATGTTTTAATATTGAGGTGAATATCCTCCTCAAAAATCAACTGTTGGATCATCACCATGTGGGATCTGCACTATGTAGACACAAACCACGTACTTTAAAATTATACAACAAAGTTTTTCTTAAGAGTTTTTTTTTTTTATAACCATTTATACCAGGTGGCCCAAGGGGACACCGCCTGGTATTGTTTTGTTTGTTTTATATTTAAACCAGGCGGGCCTAAGGGACACCTCTTAGCATTAAATTTTTTTATTTTTTTAAAAAAAATGGGGAAACAACACTTTAGTATTATTTGAGGGATAATATGACGGTTCAGTCCCAACTAAAAGTATTAGGATAGTTTAGTCCAAACAGATAAAAAACTGCACATGTGCATTTTGCTAGACAAGAATGCCCCTGCAGTAAATACACAAGCAATAAGAACCAACTAACATTTTCATTTTGTTTTTAAAATAAAAAATGATATAACTTTTAAAATACACATCAGTTTTTCATAAAAAATATATTTTTGAAAATCTTACATTGAGATCTTTAAAATGAGACCAATCAACAATATTTTTTTCTTTAAAAAAAAATTATATTACGAAGTATGCAAAATGTATTTTGCAAAATAATTATGCAAAATATTGTTAAAAATATTTTGCATGACTTTAAACAAAAGAATTCAAGAATTTTGAATATTTTTATATAGATTTAGGTTTAAAACAACATTTATAGCTTTCGATATGTAATTTTTCTTAAAAAGTACAACCACACAATTATCATCCATTTAT
>MVGT01002649.1:20931-32641 GCA_002174775.1 Macleaya cordata | reverse complement strand
GCAAGTTCCTCCTAGTCCTACATCGTTGGGATTTCAGTCGAGAAAGAAAAAAAAATGGGTGGCAACTTTTGTGTGCATACCTTTAGTTTCTTTACTTCCACTGCGTAAAATTTTGTATGCACTGTGTTTATTAGGTGACGAAAGGTCCAGTTTACAGGGGAGACTCTGCCAGATTTGAGTCTCGTTGTAGACTGATTGTAATGTCCCTTATATTTGGGGTACGGGGCGTTACACTCCTACATCTATAACCTCAAATTTTTTCGTATATAACTCGAGTCCAATTCAATTCATTAACATCATACTAATTCTCAATGGCAAGAGCTATAAGCACCCATTGTAAGCATCTAATCTATCACCATTCTAATTCAAGCTCAACCAAGATACTATACCATTTAACTAGTTCGTTACTTAAAATTAACAGAGTCAGTCCAAAATGAGCAAAACTAGTCTATAAAACCCTTCATGAACTTCAGGTTCATCACTAACTAGTATATTTGAATTTCCTTGTGTTTCCCATCATCCATCAATATCACACAAGATCCATTTCATATTTCCCATTATCAACATTATCTTTTCAAGTAAAAATGTGAAAACAGTAAACTAAAGCCATTTAGTCATCCTCAACCATCATTAATGGTCCCAAGAATACCTAAAACAATCCACAAACTTCATCCTAATTTTAGAAATCATTATCCACCAAACAATGTAAGATTTTATATTCACCACAACCAAGCACCATCTTTAGCATGAAACTAAAGGAAATCATCCGAATAATATAGATTCCACCATCTACTTCATTTATCTTGAACATAAAATTTCTTTTCTATCATAATCCACAACTTCACTATGATTAACCACTATAACCTCATTATTTTCAATTATTCTCTTGCATGCATCAAAAATGGAGGAATTAAGATCATAAAAACCATATATTCATATCAAATCTTCAACCCATCCATCTAACATTTCTAATGCATAACAAAATTTCATTTTTCTTCTATAAACCCCAATTTACATCACTAAATTTCACCCAAAACAGAGGGATAATGTTTAAATCTTACCTCACTTCCAAAATCAGACCTTATACACCATCTTTTCCACCATTAGACTCCCCTAACAACAAGATCTACACCAAGAAGGGAAGTAAACAAGAAAACCTAGGTTATTACACATCAAAACAGAAAAACAATTAGGTGATTTAGGGCTAGAGAGAAGAAAAATTTAACCTTTCCCCCTTCTTCTTCTTCTTCTTCTTCTTCTTCTCCTTCTTTCCTCTCCTTCTTCTTCTTCTTCCTACTGGAATGGCAGCTGCTGCCTCTTCTTCTCCTCTACGTGGATAGCAGCAGCTGCTGCTGCTGCTGTCTTCTTCCTCTTTCTCTCAGTTATTCTCTCTCCCTCAGCTCTTTCTCTGCGTCTCTCTCTCCCTCTCTCAGCTTTCTATCTCTCTCTCCAGCTCTCGGTCTCTCTCTCACTCTCGATTTTTCTCTCTCTCTCTCAGTTCTCTATCTCCTTCAGCTCTCTCTCTGCGTCTCTCTCTCCCTCTCTCAGCTTCTCTCTCTCTCAGTCTTTCTTTCTCTCTCTGTTTCTCCCTCTCTCTCTCGGTTCTCTATCTTTCCTTCTTGGCTCTGTCGAGCTCCCCCTTCTCTTAGCCTTTTCTTTCTTGTTTTCTTTCTTTTCTTTTTATTTTGTTGATCAGCACTCGGCTGATTGGGGGAGAGGGAGGTGGCGGGTTCGGGTCACGGGCTGGGTCGCGTGTCGGGCCAGCCCGTGTCCCTTAAACCTAGCTAAAAATATTTCCTCTCTCTTTTTCTTTTTTTTTTCTGTTTTGCCGGCTTTTATTTTTTTATTATTATTATTTTTATTAGCGGGGTTTCACACCCAAGTATTTGAAAAATTAGTAAAAAGAGAGATGGAATGTTATGTGAGATGTTGCAGGGTGTGGATCATGAGAGAGCTTAGAATTTAGACCTCAAGAAAGATCTTGATATTCCAGAGATCAATATCGTAACAAATTTGTTGGGGGAAATAGAGAATCCTGATGAGGTTTTAGGGGATATCTCAAATGAAGACAAGAGGGTATGGATGGAGAATTCAACTGGGAATTTTTCTGTCAATCATATTATGAAGCAATCATGGATGAAAAGGAAAGGATGACAACAAGAAACAATACTAGGCCCTTGGTAAAGTTTCCTGTAAAGTATGTTTGGAATAAAGTTATTCCAACTAAGATATCTATCTTAGCGTGGGCAGCTTTTCACAAATCATTGCCTACCAAAGATGTTCTTAGAAGAAGAGGCATGGTGATCATTAATAGGTGTGAGGAATCAAATAACCATCTTCTTCTACATTGTGATTTCTCTTCTAAAATCTAGCATCATTTCTTTCAGCTATTTGGTATCAATTGGGTGAATCTGAATTCTGCTGCTTAATTTTTAAATCTTTAGAAAATGAAGTTTGCTCCAACAAGGATGACTTTTTAAGGTTCTGTCTTCCTTTCGCTATCTGGTTGGCAATCTGGGAAGAGAGAAATGAAAGAGTTTTTAATGGGGTGGATAAGGTGTTGGAGAAAATAATCATCACAGTGAAAGCCATTCTGTTTAGTTAGGCTTCTACGCAATCGTCCTTCATGAATGTTAAATTTGCTGATTTTTTGTATAATTGGGAGAATACATATAATAT
The DNA here is from genome assembly GCA_002174775.1 of Macleaya cordata. Classification (NCBI taxonomy): domain Eukaryota; kingdom Viridiplantae; phylum Streptophyta; class Magnoliopsida; order Ranunculales; family Papaveraceae; genus Macleaya; species Macleaya cordata. The sequence goes on along the minus strand of MVGT01002649.1, from coordinate 29,962 downwards.
GTAATTTTCTTTTGTTTTGTTTTGTTATCTTTTTAACTTTTTTGTAATTCGAGTGCTTTCTCAGCACTCTTCTTGAATACAATTTTATCCAGTTCCAAAAAAACGATTCTAGGGGCCTAAACAAAATCATAAAGGTGGCTGTTATTTACATCTAAATATGGGATGCCACGATGGAGAATTCGATATGTTATTAAACTACGAGTGTTCTCAATACTCTGCAAAAAATAATTACTAGTGCTATTTTTTTTTATCAGAAACTAATAGTGTTATAAGTGAATAACTATACTTGAGATCCTTGGATAAAAATCTATACATTTTATAAGAATTCATGATTTGGTGTGATTTAAAAATAAAAAATAAACAAAAAGAAGCTAGCTAAAATTGATGGTGTAGGACCCCGCACTTTTAGTCGATAGTTAGAAAGAAACTCTTGCCCTTTTGGTTAAGGGAGATACCTTTTATATCTCTCTTTGGGAGTTGATTTAATTTGGAGTCGCCACCTGAACAATTTTGAGCGAATCAGGGCCTTTAGTTAGAAAACTGCTTTTTAGTATTTTTCTTTAAAAACACTAATGGTGGTCTTTCTTAGATTGGCGGTCTACGTTCGAGATTCCAGGAGAGAGAACTCTATTACGGGTCAAGAAGATGTGAGCCACCTGACAACTATTTGATCAAAGATCGGTCTCTACTTCGTAATTAAGGGTATTATTTGGAAAATTTCCTGGTGAGAAATGAAAAGTAAATGGGATTATTTTACCTCGATTTTTGAGCATATTAAGGTTGTTGTGTGTCTCTTTTTTGAGATAAACAGTCGAACAAATAATCTTTTTTAAAGTAAATTCAGTCATATGGGCCACAATATTTGTAAAAGGTGGAAGGATTTATTTATAGCCTTCCACCAAGAATGGTAAGGAGGTGAAATTATAAGGTGAAAAGTAGATGTGATTGATCATTAAATGGTAAGATCTTTTGCCATGATTTGCGGAGGTTTCGTGTTATTAAATGCAAGATTGTGTTTAGTAAATGGTGGGATTTTTTTGGGAGTGATTTTAAGAGGTGGTTGTGTTTTTAATAAATATGGTGATTTGGAAGAGATTTGAGGAGGTTATGAATAGTGAAGAGGTGGGAAGAGTAAGGAGGTGGAAGAAAGGAGGAGGTTTTTAGGGAATGGGCATGGAAAGGGATGAGTTTGAGATAAAATTGGAATAGATTTGGGCTCAAGTTTGGGCTTTGCTTTTGGACCAATTTTGGGCTTGATTTTTTGGATGAATTTGGGCTACGTTTTGGAGCTTGGGCTGATTATGGGCTTGGTTTTTAGGATTTTTTTTAGTGAGATTTTGAGCCATTTTTGGGTCCATTTGTGGTAGTCATGATTTTGTGTGTGATTTGTGCAAATCTTAAAGTGCTCAATTAGAGATGGTGAGCCAAATTGGGGTGCCTGCAGATGGGGAAAGTTTGTACATTATATGGATTTATATTAAATAATTAAATTAATCATAAGAAGAAAACATATCATATAAATTAAACACGTAAAGGAGGGAACACCATCTTTTTTTTTAGATTTCACAGAGAGGACGTGCGCTATTTTTTTGGTACGCACAGTCCTTCTGTCATCTCTAGGCTGACTTTTCTTAAAAATTCAAACTTCTTATACCTAAACTACCCTTCTACGAAATAGAACTTGCATTCTTCAACTGTTTTGTTGGTAGGAAGTGATGATGGCTAGAGAGAGAGAGAAAAAAAAAGTGCTTTTAATTTCAAAATGCTATAGCTTTTAATCTACATAATGGTTTTTGACAAAACTTATATTTTTAGAAATTTTGTTTCAGGATCTTCAAATCAATATCAGATAACAACATTAAATTCAAAAAAAAAAGTAGTCTGACTATGTAAACTCAGGTTGCACAGCTAAGCGATATGCAAGTTGAAATTTGCATAGTTTGTTTCTCTCAAATTTTAGCATTTTTTACTTTTGTAAACCTATATGAATCTCAAATTTGCATGTTTGATGTTCATTAAGATGTATTGTTGAACCTAAAATGAATAGTTGAAAACCTAATACGTTTACAAGTTATAATTTGCATGGTTAATTTTTTAAAATTTTTAGTTTTTCAGCAATATTTTTAGCCTATATACATTATGCGTTTGCATGTTTCATTGTTCAGTATAGTATTGAAGTTCATGGTAAACAAATTCAAATGTAGGAATTCATTTATGCAAACTTAACTACTGTCATTTGCATACTAAAAATTGTATGCAAAACAGTTTGCATACTCAGCAAAGTACGCAAATTTGGGTTTGCATTTGTTTCATGAATAGTTTTTTTTTTTCGAATTTGATATCCATGACTGATCTCGTTTAAAAGATCTTGAAAAATGCTTTCTAACCATATAATATTTGTTTAAATCTGACTTACAATTTAAAAGTTACGGTCGTTTTTACGTTTAAATTAATTTAAAATAGAGAAGTTTCTCTTTCAGCCAGCTATCAAAAAGAACATCAGTAAAGGGGGTTTTTTCTAATTTCACGCTAGACTTTTTTTCAATAACGTGCACCGAAGGCCTAGCGTACCAGAATAAACCCACTGCCCTTTCTGTTTTTTTCCCATGCAGGGTGTAGTAAAATTAAAAGAACCCTCTTCAATTTAATTATACGGTGTTCTTAAAAAGATTTTGACTATATAATAATTGACCCATTTCCTATCCACGTGTCACTCTACCAACACTCTCAAAATTTACTTCAAGTAGGTTGAGCCTTATAGCACCTACATACTCTTTAATGAAATGGCTTTTTACGAAGAAATCGTTTCTAAGATCGATAGTTTCCTAAAACATAAAAATTTGTATATATAAAATACTAATAATAATAATCCTTGGATCAACTCCATGTAGATTAATATTTCAAAAGGCAAATGAAAATAAAAGTGTTCATATATAAAATAAATTACAATAATATCCCTCGGGCATTTCTTTGGTACAAACCTAATGAACTACATATACCCAGATTAAAAAAAATGTGCAATATACGTGCACATGACTATTAATACTTGAAAGGCCATGGAAAATATAGGAAAGTATATGAGTCAGTGATATCCAGTCAACTATGTGTAGGATTTCACTTGCAATGGACGGACCCCCAAATCCAATAGCTCTCACTCAATCTACTTGAAATTGTACAGCACGACTCTTTAATAGTTTCGGAATCATTGTTTCACAATAAAAGCTTACCAAAAAAGGCCAATAACAAAAGTTTATAAATAGGGGAATTCTCTATTGCTTGCTTCTCTCTATCTTTTTGCTAGGGTTTGATTAGGGTTTATCTTCTTTCTTTTACTCTTGTTCTTGTTATTTTCATCTTTGAGAATCAATCATGTCGACGGTGGAGAAGAAGGTGATCATCTTAAAGAGTTATGACGGGGAGACATTCGAAGTGGATGAGGCTGTGGCACTCGAATCTGAGACGATTAAGCAGATGATCGAGAATGGTTGTGCGGATGACGGTATCCCGTTGCCTAACGTGACGGGCAACATCTTAGCAAAGGTGATCGAGTATTGTAAAAAGCACGTTGAGATGAGTAGTAAACTTGAAGATGATGAGGAAAAAGAAAATCTGAAGAAGTGGGATGCGGATTTCGTGAAGATGATCGATCAGGTGACGCTGTTCCATATCATATTGGCTGCGAATTATCTGAACATCAAGAACTTGATGGAGCTGACATGTCAGGCGGTGGCGGACATAATTAAGGATAAATCAGTGGAGGATGTAAGGAAGATATTTAACATTAACAACGACTTCACCCCTGAGGAAGAGGCCGCTCTCCGCCAGGAGAACCAGTGGGCATTCGAGTGATTTTATGTTTCTGTTTTTTTTTTCATTAATAAGTAGAATATGGAGCAATATATACAGTAGTATATACTATATACTTTTGGTTTCAATTGGTACCAGCAGTGAATGTGCAGGGCATTTTCTTAGCAAGCTCTCAATGCCTAAGATTTTTCAACAAAAGGGTATGGATAGAAATCGGCCTAACCCTAACCCTAACCCTAACCCGAAGTTAAATGCCTAACGACATAAGGGATCCGTTGACACATGAAATGTGTTCTTCTAACTATATTGATGATCCTCACGAAATCAAAGTTTAATGACCTGATGAGTATTTGTGAGGTTGATCTATATGGTTAGAAAAAATATCCTCATAATTTTATAAGTCACATTTCATGTGTTGATCCCTTCCCATCTTAAAGATTCTAACATAGATGTCTAGGGCCAAAGAGGAAATTTACATTTCTCTTACCTAATCTAGAGGTATTCAACGTTAAAAAACAAAATCAAACGTTTTGTCTCATTAAAAATCAAAACTTAAAAATGATTTTTATTTGGTAATAAGTTTGTTGTTGGGAGCAACCTACATGATGAAGTCAAGCCAACTAAGCTAACTTTTTCAAACAAGATACAGATTCATGCATCTGTCCAGCAAGATAAATTGTTGGGTCCATCGTCCCAAAATCAAATCATTTTTGTTTTCTTAGGCAAGCTCTCAAGGCCTAGGATTTTTGGACAAAAAGTTTCCAATCTTTTTCTTTGGGCAAGCATGAACAAGGGTAATTGAAATTTCGATAAGTACGGATAGTAACGCGAAGTTAAATTTGGGCAAGTACAGGCAAAGGGAATAGCCAACGTACACGAGCAATCCCCTAACCCAAGAAACTTCTATGTATGTAAAAACAATATATAGTGACATAAGGGATCGGTTGACACATGGAATGTGTTCTTCTAACATATAGATCATCCTCAGGAAGTCAACGGTGAAATATATCGCTCAATCATTGTTAAATTTAGTTGATGTTTTAGAACAACCTAATTTTTTGTGAGGTCGATCAATATGGTTAGAAAAACATCCTCTCAAATCAGCCCTTGAATTATTTCCATGTAGACCTCATAGACGCATGCATGTAATTTTATAAATCACATCATGTGTCAACTGATCCCTTCCTATCTATTTATACTTATAAAAAGATTCTAACATAGATATCTAGGGACAAAGAGGAAACTTAACATTTTTCTTACTTAATCTTGAGATATTCAACGTTAACAAGGAAAACCAAACCTTTTGTCTCATTAAAATCAAAACTCAAAAACTATTTTTATTTGGTGATAAGTTTGTGATGCTGGCATCATACATGACGAAGTCTGGTCAAGTGTGCTAACTTTTTTAAAATAAAAGCATGGACAAGGGTAACGAAAAGTATGGCTAGANGGGTTAGAGGCTTTGGACATGCCATGCCCACACTATACCTCCGTATGTCCAGAATGCCCATAGAACCCACAAAACCCATAAAGGGTCTACCCACGCATGGCCCGTGTGAGTTTTTCGGGTTCTTCGGGTTGCCCAAGTTTCAGTAAATTTAGTTTATTAGATTAGCTTATTAATACAAAAAATAGAATAATAATTAATAAATAACAAATTTAATTAAAAAACACCTCTTTCATAGTTTCAAAAGACAAACAAGCTATCCATCGATCTGCTCACGTGATAAATAAATTAAAGATAATTTTATAATCTTTCAAGTTTTAGTTATTATGTAGTAAAAATCTTTTTTACTTTACATAAATGAGACACGTGGAAAGTTTTCTTTTTGGGTCTTAATACCTCCACCCCATATTAGTAATTTAATATGTTTATCTATTTCTATCATTCAAAATATTTTTTTAGGCCCCATATTATTTCTATTTTAGAAATTAATTAAAATCTTTATATATTTATCTATATACATAAGTTTTTCGGGTTGGGTGGGTTGTCCGGATTGACAATTATTTCTGTCCATGCTTGCCCAAATTTAACTTTGGGTTGGCAAAATAATACCCATGCTTGCCCAAATGCCCAGGAACCTTTGTCCATGCTTGTCCAAATACCGAGTCGGGTTCAGGTTGGTCGGGTTGACCCAACCCAAGTCCCACCCCTATCCATTCCTATCTATTTATACGTATAAAAAGATTCTAACATAGATATCTAGGGCAAAGAGGAAATTTTACATTTCTCTTACATAATCTAGAGATATTCAACATTAAAAAGGAAAACCAAACCTTTTGTCTCATTAAAACTCAAAACTCAAAAATTATTTTTATTTNCCCAAATGCCTAGTAACCTTTGTCCATGCTTGTCCAAATACCGAGTCGGGTTCGGGTTGGTCGGGTTGACCCAACCCAAGTCCCACCCCTATCCATTCCTATCTATTTATACGTATAAAAAGATTCTAACATAGATATCTAGGGCAAAGAGGAAATTTGACATTTCTCTTACATAATCTAGAGATATTCAACATTAAAAAGGAAAACCAAACCTTTTGTCTCATTAAAACTCAAAACTCAAAAATCATTTTTATTTGGTAAGGGCATTTCTAGTGGAAAATCTAAAAATGGATCCCTAAAAATAGAAAATCTATGATGAAAAGGTGTTTTGCTCTAGTGGGGAATTCCTAAAAATGGATGAAGAAACAAAAAAAAATAGAGAAAAAAGAAAAGAGAGAAAAAAAAATAAGTTGAGATATGTTGTGTTCCTTTATTTAAGGAGAAAAAATAAAAAAAGTGGGAGAGAGAAATAGCTTTCCTAATATTTAAGATTTAAATATTGAGTGTGGAGCTAATGGGATGAGCGTGTCGTTGATGGGATGAGCGGCACGCTCATCCGCTCGTCCCATTAACGGCACGCTCATCCCATTAGCGTGTCCACTAAGGATCCCTAAAACGGTGGATTGGGATCCATTTTTAGGGGTTAAGGGTTCCCACTAGAGCATGAAAACTGTTTGATACTAGAAATGCCCTAATAAGCAAAAGTCAATGGAATCAACAAACTCAATAAACCCTTTTACTTAATTCTTTTGTGTAAGTTTTTTTAGGGGGCTGATATTGGGACGATCAAATTAGTTGGAGGGACCAATCTTTTTTTGGACCTTTAAGCCCAAAGCCCATTTGTTAGAGGCTCTCTTACGATAATTCCACCAACAAAAAATACACTCCACCACTTCATAATCCCCAATAACAACACCTCTACCACCGTTCCACCATCGCCACCACCACTACCAATGGCACCTCCACCCCACTCTCTGAAATCTCTCTCTTAAACCTAGATGAAATACAAAAAATCCACTGCCACCACGGCATCACCAAATAGTAGAAAAAAAAGCATTTTTTTTCAGATCGGTGGAGGTGGTGAGTGGTGGAGGTGCCAGAGAGAGATATCAAGAGAGGGATTAATAAAAGATAGAGAAAGAAAATTTTCCCTCTCTCTCTCTTTCTCTATCTTCTCTTTTTTCTAGAGGCGGCGGTGGAGGATTGTTGGTGGGGAAGATGAAGTTGTGGGGTAGAATTATTGGAGGAGAGCCCCTAACAAATAGGCTTTTGGCTTAAAGGCACAAAAAAATCGATCGTTCCATCCAATTTGGCCGTTTTAATATCAGCCCCTTCTTTTATTGTTTAATTTAATTCGTATTAACTCAAGCAAGTACAAATTAGATAGTCCAAACTGATCAATCCACGTAAGTTTCTTAGAACTTGGCCAACCTAAAGAGCCTTCTCCAGCCATGCGTGGAAAAACCCCCAAGGGTTCCATGGGTTCTCTAGGCATTCTGTTTAAAGGGGTTATAGTTTGGTCCTGGCATATAGCTAAAGCTCTGACGCCCCCAACCCGCCTGAGTCCCACCTTAATATTAATCCTCTTCGTATGAAAAGTGTGCATAATGGTTGGTGACTGCATGATGTGGAAGTGAGTGTAGGGTACCTTTGGATTTGGATGTTTCCTGCCCCTTGAATTTGATAGTGAAAAATGTATATATAACTACCACTCTATATCCTACAGCTCCCCCACTCAATGCAAGCTTGTATTTGGATCAAATCAGGTACCACAACACATACAAATAGGGTAACTATACTTCCACCCAACTTTTTCTATCTTTACATTCATCCACTTTATTTGAACTCCTTTTACGTATTCTAGCCATCTCATCTTACACTCTTATCACACCTTGCCTACACAGGACCTTCATGATCAAAGAGTTGATTTTTGTGAAAATTATTTCCTCAACATCTTAGATCAAAATCACCTCTTAGATCATCTCCGTGAACCCCCAGTTAATGTGTGTTTTTTTAGTACACAACCAGTGTAAGGAACCCATTCAAAACACATTATACCTGTGCATAAAAAAAATGTTTTCAAAAATATAAATCAAAATGTATTTTTTATAGATAAAACAATTATCAGAAATAACTAAAGCATCTGCAATTTTTTCTTTTTCCTTTTTTTTTACTGTCTCCCCCACTTCTACATTGCAAAGAGATTCTAATGAGTACTTCAAACTATTACTTATAAACCTCCTACTTGCTGCAAATTAAGCCTGTTGTAATACACTAATTTCGTCTTTATTTTAAATTTTTATTCGTCTGATCTGATTCTGAATAAAACGTTTTACCTCCATTATCATAAGTGAAACGTTTGAAGCTTCATGATGGGTTGAATCGCGATCAATCCGACCACTTTAACCTCTCTAAACTCATTGGTTTTAGCTGTTCGGATCGCGACGTGGTGTGCCAAATTACTTCCGGCGCTGTCCCCAACAAGAAAACATTGCGAAAGATCGGCAATGGATGGAAATCCTTCAAAGCTTCTTAGATCAAGAAACTTCAGTTTGTCGAATCCGTTGTCATACTGCGACGGGAACCTGTGTTCTGAGGTGCTTCTGTAGTTGACAGAGACGACAATGGCAGGTATTTTGCGAGCCATAGGACGACAAAAGGCGGCGTTCGTAGGCTATTAAATCAGGAGAGAAAAAAGTGAATACACCACCATGAAAGTAAACGAGTACAGGGAGTTTAATATCATCATTGTCATTGTAAGGTAATTCAGTTGGGATGAAGAGATCTCGTATTGGATCGATCATGATATCCATTAATTGGGTTTTCATATTTGGTTGAAGCTTGAAAAAGATTTCTACCAGGCTGATAATACGTCTGTCAATAGTGTCATCTGAACGGTATG
>MVGT01002649.1:3721-16359 GCA_002174775.1 Macleaya cordata | reverse complement strand
ATACCTTTAGTTTTATTGCTTCCGCTGCGTATTTCTTTTGTATGCACTGTCTATTAGGTGACGAAAGGTCCAGTTTACAGGGGAGACTCTGCCGGATTTGAGTCTCGTCGTAGACTGATGGTAATGTCCCTTGTATTTGGGGTACGGGGCGTTACATGAGGAATCAAATAACCATCTTCTTCTACATTGTGATTTCTCTTCTAAAATCTAGCATCATTTCTTTCAGCTATTTGGTATCAATTGGGTGAATCTGAATTCTGCTGCTCAATTTTTAAATCTTTAGAAAATGAAGTTTGCTCCAACAAGGATGACTTTTTAAGGTTCTGTCTTCCTTTCGCTATCTGGTTGGCAATCTGGAAAGAGAGAAATGAAAGAGTTTTTAATGGGGTGGATAAGGTGTTGGAGAAAACAATCATCACGGTGAAATCCATTCTGTTTAGTTAGGCTTCTACGCGTCCTTCTTGAATGTTAAATTTGCGGATTTTCTGTATAATTGGGAGAATACATGTAATATGTAATTTTCTTTTGTTTTGTTATCTTTTTAACTTTTTTGTAATTCGAGTGCTTTCTCAGCACTCTTCTTGAATACAATTTTATCCAGTTCCAAAAAAATGATTCTAGGGGCCTAAACAAAATCATAAAGGTGGCTGCTATTTACATCTAAATATGGGATGTCACGATGGAGAATTCGATATGTTATTAAACTACGGGTGTTCTCATCACTCTGCAAAAAATAATTACTAGTGCTATATTTTTTTTATCAGAAACTAATAGTGTTATAAGTGAATAACTATACTTGAGATCCCTGGATAAAAATCTATACATTTTATAAGAATTCGTGATTTGGTGTGATTTAAAAATAAAAAATATACAAAAAGAAGCTAGCTAAAATTGATGGTGTAGCACCCCGCACTTTTAGTTGATAGTTAGAAAGAAACTCTTGCCCTTTTGGTTAAGGGAGATACCTTTTATATCTCTCTTTGGGAGTTGATTTAATTTGGAGTCACCACTTGAACAATTTTGAGCGAATCAGGGCCTTTAGTTAGAAAACTGGTTGTTAGTATTTTTCTTTAAAACCACTAATAGTGGTCTTTCTTGGATTGGCGGTCTACGTTCGAGATTCCAGGAGAGAGAACTCTATTACGGGTCAAGAAAATGTGAGCCACCTAACAACCACTTGATCAAAGATCGGTTTCTACTTCGTAATTAAGGGTATTATTTGGGATATTTTCTTGTAAGAAATGGAAAGTAAATGGGATTATTTTACCTCGATTTTCGAGCATATTAAGGTTGTTGTGTATCTCTTTTTGAGATAAACAAACGAACAAATACTCTTTTTGAAAGTAAATTTAGCCATATGGGCCACAATATTTGTAAGGGTGGAAGGATTTATTTATAGCCTTCCACCAAGAATATAGTAAGGAGGTGAAATTATAAGGTGAAAAGAGGATGTGATTAATTATTAAATGGTAAGATCTTTTGCCATGATTTGAGGAAGTTTCGTGTTATTAAATGCAAGATTGTGTTTAGTAAATGGTGGAATTTTTTTGGGAGTGATTTTAAGAGGTGGTTGTGTTTTTAATAAAAATGGTTATTTGGAAGAGATTTGAGGAGGTTATGAATAGTGAAGAGGTGGGAAGAGTAAGGAGGTGGAAGAAAGGAGGAGGTTTTTAGGGAATGGGTATGGAAAGGGATGAGTTTGAGATAAAATTGGAATAGATTCGGGATCAGGTTTGGGCTTTGCTTTTGGACCAATTTTGGGCTTGATTTTTTGGATGAATTTGGGCTAAGTTTTGGAGCTTGGGCTGATTATGGGCTTGGTTTTTAGGATTTTTTTTAGTGAAATTTTGAGCCATTTTTGGGTCCATTTGGGATAGTCATGATTTTGTGGGTGATTTGTGCAAATCTTAAAGTACTCAATTAGAGATGGTGAGCGAAATTGGGGTGCCTGCAGATGGGGAAAGTTTGTACATTATATGGATTTATATTAAATAATTAAATTAATAATAAGAAGAAAACATATCATATAAATTAAACACGTAAAGGAGGGAGCACCATCATTTTTTTAGATTTCACAGAGAGGACGTGCGCCATTTTTTTGGTACGCACAGTCCTTCTGTCATCTCTAGCGCTGACGTTTCTTAAAAATTCAAACTTCTTATACCTAAACTACCCTTCTGCGAAATAGAACTTGCATTCTTAAACTATTTTGTTGGTAGGAAGTGATGATGGCCAAAGAGAGAGAGAAAAAAAAGGGCTTTTAATTTCAAAATGCTATAGCTTTTAATCAACATAATGATTTTTGACAAAACTTATAGTTTTCGAAATTTTGTTTCAGAATCTTCAAATCAATATCAGATAACAACATTAAATTCAAAAAAAAAAAGTAGTCTGACTATGCAAACTCAGGTTGCACACCCAAGCGATATGCAAGTTGAAATTTGCATAGTTTGTTTCTCTCAAATTTGAGCATTTTTTACTTTTGTAAACCTTTATGAATCTCAAATTTGTATGTTTGATGTTCATTAAGATGTATTGTTGAACCTAAAATGAATAGTTGAAAACCTAATATGTTTACAAGTTATAATTTGCATGGTTAATTTTTTGAAATTTTTAGTTTTTCAGCAATATTTTTAGCCTATATACATTATGCGTTTGCATGTTTTGTTGTTCAGTATAGTATTGAAGTTCATGGTAAGCAAATTGAAATGTAGGAATTCATTTATGCAAACTTAACTACTGTCATTTGCATACTAAAAATTGTATGCAAAACAGTTTGCATACTCAGCAAAGTACGGAAATTTGGGTTTGCATTTGTTTCATGAATAGTTTTTTTTTTCGAATTTGATATCCATGACTGATCTCGTTTAAAAGATCTTGAAAATGCTTTCTAACCATATAATATTTGTTTAAATTTGACTTACAATTTAAAAGTTATGGTTGTTTTTACGTTTAAATTAATTTAAAATAGAGAAGTTTCTCTTTCAGCCAGCTATCAAAAAGAAAATCAGTAAAGGTAGTTTTTCTTCATTTCACGCTAGACTTTTTTTCAATAACGTGCACCGAGGGAAGAGCGTACCAGAAGAAACCCACTGTCCTTTCTGTTTTTTTCCCATGCAGGGTGTAGTAAAATTAAAAAAACCCTCTTCAATTTAATTATACGGTGTTCTTAAAAAGCTTTTGACTATATATTAATTGACCCATTTCCTATCCATGTGTCACTCTACCAACACTCTCAAATTTACTTAAAGTAGGTTGAGCCTTGTAGCACCTACATACTCTTTAATGAAAGGGCTTTTTACAAAGAAATCGTTTCTAAGATCGATAGTTTCCTAAAACATAAAAATTTGTATAGATAAAATACTAATAATAATAATCCTTGGATCAACTCCATGTAGATTAATATTTCAAAAGGCCAATGAAAATAAAAGTGTTCATATATAAAATAAATTACAATAATATCCCTCGGGCATTTCTTTTGGTACAAACCTAATGAACTACATATACCTAGATTAAAAAAAATGTGCAATACACGTGCACATGACTATTAATACTTGAAAGGCCCTAGAAAATATAGGAAAGTATATGAGTCGNATCAAACTGCTGTACCTGTTGCTCATCCCCAGTCATCAGCGGTGCTGGTTCACTAATATTATTCATGGCAGCCGCAGCAGCTGGTACTGCTAGTACTTATTCATCATCATCCACCCAACGTCTTGGACTACTTCGTGCAGGACATTTCCTCCGGATCCGACAAAGCACATACTCGTCCTGCAATAAAATAATAACACAAATTAATTAACTGAAAGGGTGTATACGCATAAACAATAACATACAAAATGGATGTGCATGTATGAGCTAGCACAATGACCGCAAAGTGTATAGTGTAAGTGTAACACTCCACTTTTCAAATCTTATAATCCAACTCAGATCATTAAACTTGAAAAGAAGAGTATTANTCTCTATTGCTTGCTTCTCTCTATCTTTTTGCTAGGGTTAGATTAGGGTTTCTCTTCTTTCTTTTACTGTTGTTCTTGTTATTTTCATCTTTGAGAATCAATCATGTCGACGGTGGAGAAGAAGGTGATCATCATCTTGAAGAGTTATGACGGGGAGACATTCGAAGTGGATGAGGCTATCGCACTCGAATCTGAGACGATTAAGCAAATGATCGAGGATGGTTGTCCAGATGACGGTATCCTGTTGCCTAACGTGACGGGCAACATCTTAGCAAAGGTGATCGAGTATTGTAAGAAGCACGTTGAGATGAGCAGTAAACTTGAAGATGATGAGGAAAAAGAAAATCTGAAGAAGTGGGATGCGGATTTCGTGAAGATGATCGATTAGGTGACGCTGTTCCATATCATATTGGCTGCGAATTATCTGAACATCAAGAACTTGATGGAGCTGACTTGTCAGGCGGTGGCAGACATGATTAAGGATAAATCAATGGAGGATATAAGGAAGATATTCCACATTGACTTCACCCCTGAGGAAGAGGCCACTCTCCGCCAGGAGAACCAGTGGGCATTCGAGTGATTTTATGTTTCTATTTTTTTTTCATTAATAAGTAGAATATGGAGCAATATATATAGTAGTTTTGGTTTCAATTGGTACCAGCAATGTTTTTTTTTTTGGTAACAAAACCTTTGATTGATTAATTAAATAGATGAAAAATGGTTGTTTTTGAAGAAGTTGATTTCGGGTTTTATTGATAACGAGTGTATGCTTTAGATGTGTTTTTTGTGGAATTGATGATATAGTGGTTGATTATGATGACTTAGATAATTAGGACATCATTCTCGCGAAAATTTTAGCCTTTTGATCATATTCACACTCTAAAACGTGAGTATATGGAAAGTGTAAGAATAAGATGAGTATATGGGAGATGGAAGAATACAAAATGAATAGCCCCTTTTTTTGTGTTACATAAGAATGTGCAGGGCATTTTCTTAGCAAGCTCTCAAGGCCTAAGATTTTTTAACAAAAGGGTGTGGATAGAAATCAGCCTAACCCTAACCCTAACCCGAAGTTAAATGCCTAACGACATAAGGGATCCGTTGACACATAAAATGTGTTCTTCTAACTATATAGATCATCCTCACGAAATCAAAGTTTAATGACCTGATGAGTATTTGTGAGGTTGGTCTATATGGTTAGAAAAAACATCCTCATAATTTTGTAAGTCACATTTCATGTGTTGATCCCTTCCCATCTTAAAGATTCTAACATAGATGTCTAGGGCCAAAGAGGAAATTTACATTTCTCTTACCTAATCTAGAGGTATTCAACGTTAAAAAACAAAATCAAACGTTTTGTCTCATTAAAAATCAAAACTTAAAAATCATTTTTATTTGGTAATAAGTTTGCTGTTGGGAGCAACATACATAATGAAGTCGAGCCAACTAAGCTAACTTTTTCAAACAAGATACAGATTCATGCATCTGTCCAGCAAGATAAATTGTTGGGTCAATCGTCCCAAAATCAAATCATTTTTATTTTCTTAGGCAAGCTCTCAAGACCTAGGATTTTTGGACAAAAAGTTTCCAATCTTTTTCTTTGGGCAAGCATGAACAAGGGTAATTGAAATTTCGATAAGTACGGATAGTAACCCGAAGTTAAATTTGGGCAAGTACAGGCAAAGGTACTAGCCAACCTACACGAGCAACCCCCTAACCCAAGAAACTTTTGTGTATGTAAAAACAATATATAGTGACATAAGGGATCGGTTGACACATTGAATGTGTTCTTCTAACATATAGATCATCCTCAGGAAGTCAACGGTGAAATATATCGCTCAATCATTGTTAAATTTAGTTGATGTTTTAGAACGACCTGATTTTTTGTGAGGTCGATCAATATGGTTAGAAAAACATCCTCTCAAATCAGCCCTTGAATCATTTCTATGTAGGCCTCACAGACGCATGCATGTAATTTTATAAATCACATTATGTGTCAACTGATCCCTTCCTGTCTATGTATACTTATAAAAAGATTCAAACATAGATATCTAGGGACAAGGGGGAAACTTAACATTTCTCTTACTTAATCTAGAGATATTCAACGTTAACAAGGAAAACCAAACCTTTTGTCTCATTAAAATCAAAACTCAAAAACTATTTTTATTTGGTAATAAGTTTGTGTTGCCAACATCATACATGAAGAAGTCAGGTCAAGTGAGCTAACTTTTTTAAAATAAAAGCATGGACAAGGGTAACGAAAAGTATGGGTAACAACTCGCCTAACCTAAAGTTAAATTTAGGCAAGCACAGGCAAAAGTAATTACCAACACGAGCAACTCGTCCAACTCAAGAAACTTTTATATATGTAAAAGGAATATACACTAACATAAGGGATCAGTTGACACGTGTAATGTGTTCTTCTAACCATATCTAGATCATCCGCATGAAATCAACGGTGAACGACATCATTTTTTATGAGGTTGATCTATATGGTTAGAAAAACATCTTTACCAAAAATTAGCGATTAGATCATTACCATGTAACCCCCCCATGCAGCCATATATATTTTTATATAAGTCACATTCCATGTGTCAACCGATCCCTTCCTAGGGGTGGGACTCGGGCGCGTTGGGTGGGTTAGAGGCTTTGGACATGCCATGCCCACACTATACCTCCGTATGTCCAGAATGCCCATAGAACCCACAAAACCCATAAAGGGTCTACCCACGCATGGCCCGTGTGAGTTTTTCGGGTTCTTCGGGTTGCCCAAGTTTCAGTAAATTTAGTTTATTAGATTAGCTTATTAATACAAAAAATAGAATAATAATTAATGAATAACAAATTTAATTAAAAAACACCTCTTTCATAGTTTCAAAAGACAAACAAGCTAACCATCGATCTGCTCACGTGATAAATAAATTAAAGATGATTTTATAATCTTTCAAGTTTTAGTTATTATTAGTAAAAATCTTTTTTACTTTACATAAATGAGACACGTGGAAAGTTTTCTTTTTGGGTCTTAATACTTCCATCCCATATTAGTAATTTAATATGTTTATCTATTTCTATCATTCAAAATATTTTTTTAGGCCCTATATTATTTCCATCTTATAAATTAATTAAAATCTTTATATATTTATCTATATATATAAGTTTTTCGGGTTGGGTGGGTTGTCCGGATTGATAATTATTTCTGCCCATGCTTGCTCAAATTTAACTTTGGGTTGGCAAAATAATACCCATACTTGCCCAAACGCCCAACAATCTTTGTCCATGCTTGTCCAAATACCGGGTTGGGTTCGGGTTGGTCGGGTTAACCCAACCTAAGTCCCACCCCTATCCATTCCTATCTATTTATACATATAAAAAGATTCTAACATAGATATCTAGGGCAAACAGGAAATTTTACATTTCTCTTACATAATCTAGAGATATTCTACATTAAAAAGGAAAACCAAACCTTTTGTCTCCTTAAAACTCAAAACTCAAAAATCATTTTTATTTGGTAAGGGCATTTCTAGTGGAAAATCTAAAAATGGATCCCTAAAAATAGAAAATCCATGATGAAAAGGNATCTAATCTCATAGACTTATGTCCAAGTCCATAAAAAATATTGGGTTACTACACTTAATTATGTTAAGTGTAGATCTTATACACTAATAAAATTTTGGGGTGCTACAGTAAGCATATATATGATGTTGCACGTACGGTGCATATTGTATGCATATATATATGCCATGCATATAATGTTGCGCGCTTACCTTATTATTGGTGGATGATGAGGAGGCAGCACGCAACAGCGAATACTCGTGCATGATCCAACTAACGTTCGATGGTGATGTCTTCCTTCTCTTGGCAGCAGAGGAATCAGCTTGTTTGTTCCAAGTGAATGCAAAATGCTTCTTTAATCCTATAACCTTTCCTTGGCAATCGCAGATCTTCGATCCTATGTACCAAACACCAGCTGATTTNCAAAAAAATAGAGGAAAAAGAAAAGAGAGAAAAAAAATCAGTTGAGATATGTTGTGTTCCTTTATTTAAGGAGAAAAAATAGAAAAAGTGGGAGATAGAAATAGCTTTTCTAATATTTAAGATTTAAATATTAAGTGTGGAGCTAATGGGATGAGCGTGTCGTTGATGGGATGAGCGGCACACTCATCCGCTCGTCCCATTAACGGCACGCTCATCCCATTAGCGTGTCCACTAAGGATCCCTAAAACGGTGGATTGGGATCCATTTTTAGGGGTTAAGGGTTCCCACTAGAGCATGAAAACTGCTTGATACTAGAAATGCCCTAATAAGCTAAAGTCAATGGAATCAGCAAACTCAATAAACTATTTTACTTAATTCTTTTGTGTAAGTTTTTTTAGGGGGCTGATATTGGGATGATCAAATTAGTTGGAGGGACCAATCTTTTTTTGGACCTTTAAGCCCAAAGCCCATTTGTTAGCGGCTCTCTTACGGTAATTCCACCAACAAAAAATACATTCTACTACTTCATAATCCCCAATAACAACACCTCTACCATCGTTCCACCATCGCCACCACCACCACCAATGGCACCTCCACCCCACTCTCTGAAATCTCTCTCTTAAACCTAGATGAAATACAGAAAATCCACTGCCACCACGGCATCACCAGATAGTAGAAAAAAAAAGCATTTTTTTTTAGATCGGTGGAGGTGGTGGGTGGTGGAGGTGCCAGGAGAGAGATATCAAGAGAGTGATTAATAAAAGATAGAGAAAGAAAATTTTCCCTCTCTCTCTCCTTCTCTATCTTTCTCTTTTTTCTAGAGGCGGCGGTGGAGGGTTGTTAGTGGGGAAGATGAAGTTGTGGGGTGGAATTATTGGAGGAGAGCCCCTAACAAATAGGCTTTGGGCTTAAAGGCACAAAAAATCGGTCGTTTAATTTAATTCGTATTAACTAGCTAGCAAGTACAAATTAGTTAGTCCAAACTAATCAATCCACGTAAGTTTCTTAAAACTTGGCCAACCTAAAGAGCCTTCTCTAGCCATGCGTGGAAAAACCCCCAAGGGTTCCATGGGTTCTCTAGGCATTCTGTTTAAAGGGGTTATAGTTTGGTCCTGGCATATAGCTAAAGCCTCTAACGCCCCCAACCCGTCCGAGTCCTACCTTAATATTAATACTCTTCATATGAAAAGTGTGCATAGTGGTTGGTGACAGCATGATGTGGAAGTGAGTGCAGGGTACCTTTGGATTTGGATGTTTCCTGCCCCTTGAATTTCATAGTGAAAAATGTATATATAACTACCACTCTATATCCTACAGCTCCCCCGCTCAATGCAAGCTTGTATTTGGATCAAATCAGGTACCACAACATATACAAATGGGGTAACTCTGCTTCCACCAACTTTTTCTATCTTTACATTCATCCACTTTATTTGAACTCCTTTTACATATTCTAGCCATCTCATCTTACACTCTTATCACACCTTGCCTACACAGGACCTTCATGATCAAAGAGTTGATTTTTGTGAAAATTATTTCCTCAATATCTTAGATCAAAATCACCTCTTAGATCATCTCTGTGAACCCTTTTAATGTGTGCTTTTTTAGTACACAACCAGTGTAAGGAACCCATTCAAAACACATTGTACCTGTGCTTAAAAAAAAATGTTTTCAAAAATATAAATCAAAACGTATTTTTTATAGATAAAACAATTATCAGAAATAACTAAAGCATCTGCAATTTTTTCTTTTTTCTTTTTTTTACTGTCTCCCCCACTTCTACATTGCAAAGAGATTCTAATGAGTACTTCAAACTATTACTTATAAACCTCCTACTTGCTGCAAATTAAGCCTGTTGTAATACACTAATTTCATCTTTATTTTAACGTTTTATTCGTCTGATCTGATTCTAAATAAAACGTTTTACCTCCATTACCATAAGTGAAACGTTTGAAGCTTCATGATGGGTTAAATCGCGATCAATCCGACCACTTTAACCTCTCTAAACGCATTGCTTTTAGCTGTTCGGATCGCGACGTGGTGTGGCAAATTACCTCCGGCGCTGTCTCCAGCAAGAAAACATTACGAAAGATCGGCAATCGATGGAAATCCTTCAAAGCTTCTTTGATCAAGAAACTTCAGTTTGTCGAATCCGTTGTCATACTGCGACGGGAACCTGTGTTCTGAGGTGCGTCTGTAGTTGACAGAGACGGCAATGGCAGGAATTTTACGAGCCATAGGATGACAAAAGGCGGCGTACGTAGGCTATTAAATCAGGAGAGAAAAAAGTGAATACACCACCATGAAAGTAAACGAGTACAGGGAGTTTAATATCATCAGTTATGCAACTGTTATGCAATTAGTATGCAACAGTTATGCATCAGTTATGCAACTAGTATGTAACTCTTATGCAACCGTTATGCAANGGTGGGAATTCAACTATGAAATGAATGTATTTACATCGTCAACCACAAGGCAAATTAGGAAGGAGGTGAACGTGCCCCTCCTAGTATATGAGGGTGCACAAAATAGCAGTCAACAATTACGTATTATGATTTTGTAGCCTAAGATTTAAGATAAGTTTTTGTGGGGACCACATAAAGGTGTGAGATGTTCGTCTCACCGCATGGATCATCCTCATATAAAATCACCCTACCTAATTAAAACTTCTAACCCATCAAATGATGGTTTAAAACTCATATTTTTGAAACGGCCCATGAATCACCAAACTTTTGATAGATTAACTAGAAGTTTTAGAATGATGTAATATTGGGGGAACACAACAATGAACATGGGTTGAACCCCACTTTTTCGATGGGATGTCATTGGGTCGATCAAACGATTTTGACCGACGGAAAACTCACTGAACTTAAAAAATTACTCATCAAACAAGACCATCGATCTTCGTCTTGTTCAATTGCTAAACCAATTTTTTAGTCTTTGAGAAAGTTAAAGACTTTATTTGAGAGAAGAGGAGGATCAAGGAGAAGAGAAGACAAGGCTTGTAACTTGGATTGAAACGAAGGCTCCAGCTTAGAGGTGGCAAAACATAACTTTGACTCGCCAATCTTACCCTAATTCGATCCGTTATGTAACCGAAATATAAGGGACATTACCATCAGTCTACCGCGAGACTCAATTTTGGCAGAGTCTCCCCTGTAAACTGGACCTTTCGTCACCTAATAGACACAGTGCATATANTGAGGCTTAGTGTAAGCCATTATAAGATTTTTGTGGGGGTGCACATGAACATGATCCAAGGGCTGAATTGAGGTGAGTAGATCATCTCCTCACCTGTAAGTCATATGGGCCGTCTAATATTTACCATATTCATGCAGTATCCATTGAATAACTGCCACGTGTATATATTCATTCATTGTGAATGGGTAATGCATATATAGTGGGCAGAGTGCTCAGATCGACAATTACGTGAGCAATTTTGTGCACCCACCGTGCACACCACCCTCTTTTTTATAGGCCAAGTGTTTGACGGTGGGAATTCAACTATGAAATGAATGTATTTACATCGTCAACCACAAGGCAAATTAGGAAGGAGGTGAACGTGCCCCTCCTAGTATATGAGGGTGCACAAAATAGCAGTCAACAATTACGTATTATGATTTTGTAGCCTAAGATTTAAGATAAGTTTTTGTGGGGACCACATAAAGGTGTGAGATGTTCGTCTCACNATATCATCAGTTATGCAACTGTTATGCAATTAGTATGCAACAGTTATGCATCAGTTATGCAACTAGTATGTAACTCTTATGCAACCGTTATGCAACTAGTATGCAACCATATGCATCATCATCTGATCTTCTTCTTACAATTTAATTTGATCTCCATTTTCTGCAAAAAAAAAAAAAAGACTATTGGTGCGTGTTATGCAACTGTTATGCAACTCTTATACAACTGCTATGCAACTAGTATGCAACAGTTATGCAACTAGTATGTAACTCTCATGGAACCGTTATGCAACTAGTATGCAACTGTGCAACTATATATTACATGACTATTATACAACGGTTATGCAACTGTTATGCAACTATTATGCAACTATTATTCAACTGTTATGCAACTTCTATGCAACCATTATACAACTAATATGCAACTATTATGCAATAGTTATGCANGGTTCTACGGCTCGGGCACGAACAACCTTGCTGAATCAAGGGCCTTGCTGGATGGATTGGGGCTTTGTATACAGTTGGGAATCAGAAGAATCGCGGTCAGAGTCGACTCGAGCCTTGTGGCATCATGGTTTCATTACAAATATGATGTTCCTTGGGCCCTCCGTCGATGGTGGCATAAGATTAGAGAGCTCGCCCATGGGCTCGACTTGGTCGTTGGCCACGTTTACAGAGAGTTGAACGCCCCGGCAGACTTCATGGCCGCCATGGGCCTTTCAAGCAGATCAGATTACAACTTCCTATCCAACTTCCCTTCGCGTCTTGTGGGGCTTGCTAGGCTTGACAGGATGGGAATTCCATATATCAGACATGGGTAGGCGCTCTTGGGTACCCCCTGCCCGGTGGACCGGTCTGTTCAGGTTAATTTTTATTAATATCGCTGGTATGGAATCCAAAATTCTACATGTACTAGTCCTAGGAGGTTTCAGGCTTATGTCCCCCTCCGGCTAGGTGGCTCTTTGTTATTAATAAAGCTCTCCTCGCTCCGCCGAGGTTTTTTAAAAAAAAAAAAAAAAAA
>MVGT01001335.1:75621-91321 GCA_002174775.1 Macleaya cordata | reverse complement strand
CCCCTATAGTTGAATCATTGAATGGTCAGAATTCAAAGATATAGGATCAAATTTATATAGGACCATGCTAGACGTACATATGAACGAGGAACAGAGACTTTTTTTTATCTGTATTTTATTATTAGTACCAAATTAAGGGAGCCTCCATCTGAATCTATAAATAGCCACCGGTCCCTATGATCTTCACGAACTCATTCAAATTCTGTTTCCAAGCTAAGAATAAGCTTAGATCCTAAAACTTTTTCATTCCAGATCGATCTATTTGATTATTTTTATTAATTTCTTGTAATTAAACATGGGTGTAATCAGTTTTGAAGAGGAGTTCTCTAGCCCTGTTGCCCCGCACAGGTTGTTCCATGCATTGTTCGAGGATGCCCATAATCTAATGCCTAAGATCATGCCACATGGTATCAAAAGCGTCGACTTTGTATCAGGAGATGGAGGGTCTGGAAGCGTTCAACAAGTTAATTTCGCCCATGGTAAGTAATCACCAATTAAATTAGTAAATATATAACAAGAACTAAAATTAATTGCATATTAATACACTTATTAATAGTGTAATTTATGTACCAAATTCTATAGCTTTTTTTTTTTGTAACCCTAGCACTGTCGTTTTATTAATTCTAATTAAATTCATTAATTCGAAAATGTAGGAAGTCCTGTGAAATACGTGAAGAATAGATTGGATTCAAAGGACAAAGACAACTTGGAGATCAAGTATACCGTAATCGAATGCGACGCATTTGGTGACAAGGTCGACTTTATCACCAACGAGGTTAAGTTTGAGGCTGGTCCCGATGGAGGATGCATCTGTAAGACCAAAAGCACTTATCACCCAAAGGCTGACGCCGTGCTGAATGAAGAAGAAATCAAGGCCGGAAAAGAGAGATCTAAGGGAACGTATAAATTTGTTGAAAATTACCTGGTCGAGAACCCTCACGTCTATGCTTAATTAATTAGTGTCCGTTTTGCTTAATTTGGTGTGTTTCCGTTTGTCTGTCCTATAAATTTAAGCGTGTGGTTTGTACTTTCAATTTTTTTTTTTTTGTATAATAAGACCCGCGTTATTATATATCTCATGAATATTGGAACATTTCTCAATTAAGTATACTCTTCCTATGGGCTTATGTGATAGGATTGGAATATGGAGGAAAATGTGTTCTTGTTCGATTGAATTCTAGGGCAAATGCACAAGGTCTTTAATCTAAAAGCTGTGCATTCTTCCTATAATTTTGGAGGTTTTGGGATCAAAACTTTTGGCCTGTGGTTTGCATTAGTTTATCCAATGTAATAGATAGTCATTCGTTAGTTATTACTATAATCCTTCAGTGGTAGTTACGATAGCTCTGCGATATCGGTTTCATTGATAATGGGTGCCAACTAACACACCTTGTGGAATTTGTCTGAGAGGGGGGGTCAAACTTTATTGGACCTTGTGGGCCGGATTAGGATTAATTTGGTCTAAAAGTCAGGTTCTGAAATTCTTAATTAGTAATTACATATGATGTCGTCCAAAACATTGGCCCTAGGCGAGACGTGATTCTCTGTCCTTTTCTTGTCCCCTAATTTTTGTTGTTGTGGGGCTCATATAGAGACGGCTAATTTTATTGAGAATGTTTTTTTTTCATCATGTAGTTCTTTCTAAACAAAATTAGGCCATTTTAAAATTTTTAAACCCACAAAAAATTGATTAGAAAATTAATTGTCTATTCTGCGAGAATGATCTAAAAATTAGTTTTAAGAAATTAATTTATATTAAACTAGTTTATTATTTGTATTACATCCAAAAATTGATTCAGAGTTAAACTATAAAAGTGTATATGATTTCATTTAAAACATCGAAACCAACATTTTTTTTTTTTATAGAATTTGAGCTATTTTCATTTTTATGTCTTCAAATATATGAAAAGAAAACCTAACTAAGCACGCGTTTTGAAGATCTTTAGTAATACAAGATGTAAATAAATTTTTGAAAACTAATTTTTGAATCGTGAACTACAACGGATTCTTAATTAATCACAAATCTTCAGTGTGTTTGACAAAAAAAAAACTTAATGAGGAGGGATTGAATAGCATTTTCCGATTTGAATTTATTTCCAGTTCCTCAACAAGAAGAAGCACTAATGCTTGCTTTAGCCAATAGGAGTCATACAATCAGACTTGTACATTTGATTTCCTTTTCTATGTCCACGAAGAGATAGAGATCTGAAAATGATTTGGTTGCTCTCATCAAGACTCTTTGCGTCCATAGACTTGAAGATTTCACCTAATTTGTTGACTTCAACAAATTATTGAGTGTTTTAATTAATTACCTAATCATTAATTGTAGGAAACTGTCCAAATCTGCACTACTGTATTTGATATATGGCAGCATTCTTGTTAGTAATTCTGCATACGGCTAAAATTTGGGACAGCACAAGTACGAGTATTATTCGATTCATAAGAATTGTAATACGGTCCAATATTCGGTCAATCATTCATCGTACGGTAAATATTTAATTTAGAGTTAATTCATGTTTAATACTTTTCACATGTAGAAATTCGACAGTAAAAATTCGGCAATATGCCAAGTCTTTTAGATGCTTCATGGAGTTCCGAGTGTGTCGATGAAGAGAGAAATTGAGAGAATTGTGGTCCTTAAAAACAAAGAGAGAAAACAAAGAAAGGTCCTTAAGCAATTAGCTAGGTTTTTTTTTCTTTTTATTTTTTATATTGAATGTCTAATAGTCATTGAATAGAGTAGAAGTATTTTTTACCCATTTCATTCAGTAATTCGGTTAAAACGTATTTTAAACATTTTAGCTAAAAAATTCTTGTATTATTAATTAGGTTTCGTTTGGACGAAAGTATTAAACATTATTCAGAAATACAGAAAAGTACGAGTATTAAACGCGAATAATTCGGGTGATGGCTAACAAGGGGCAGCATTTCAGTAAGGGAAACTTTACACTTACATGTGAATTCGAAGTGCATTCATTTAACCATTATTAGACATCATTTAACAATTGAATGCAGTGCACCCTCATTATACTAGACAGAGCTAGATGATGGACGTAATGTGCAACCTTATTAGACTAGAAAGAGCTCACAAAAAAGCACTCCTATTGTCGAGTTTTGACAAAAATTTCAACCCTTGATTTTAGTCATCCTTGGGTTGTAAGTATGCAGATAATGACCTAAAGTTACGACGTCAACATATTCAATTATTTGCTTATCTTAATTAATGATTGAAAACAAGGGCTCCAAATTTTTATCAAAAAGGAATCATTGTTCCACAATCCTAACACAAGTTTTACATGTGCTACTTCAAGATGCTGCCACGTAAGATAGGAAATCAAGAAAGGCAGATATCATGGGCCAAGTAAAAATTAAGGACATGTAACTAGAAGGGGAAATTTATTAATAATTATGATCTAAACAAATAATATGCAACTTAATTAAGAAAACAACAACATATTGAAAAAATAATTTAAGATAAAACATAAAATATACTCTTAAACACAAAACAATATTTAAAAAAAACCCTAGGCATAAACATGAGGGTTCTCAGTGAGGTAGGCTTCCACAATCTTGTACATTCCTATGGATTTCTCTTTTCCGGCATTGATTTCTTCTTCTTTCATCTCAGCGTCTCCCTTTGTGTGATAGTTGGTTGTCATCTTACTGGTGCACCCTCCATCTGCAGAGGCCTCAAATTTCACCTCGTAAGCAATAAATTCGAGCTTCTCCCCCAAAGCATCGCTTTCAATCATGGTGTACTTGCAGTGGAAGTTTTCTTGGTCGACTGCGTCAAGTCTGTGCTTCGCAAATTTGATAGGACTTGCTGCATATCATAACATGTGTATTAGATATGCTAAACTCTTGTTGAATACTTATACGCACACAAACTAACATATATATTCGATTAGCTCGTAGCCATAATTACTAATAAAGTAACTCTTTTAAGTTGAACAAATGCTACTCTGTAAAAGACAAAATAAATTTACTTTGAAATTTCAAAAAAATTAGTTTGTGCGGCATCTTACTTACCATCAGTGAAATTCATTTGTTCGATGCTTCCGGGGCCTCCTTCTCCAGAGATTGGTTCAATGCTCTTAATGACTTGAGGCAAGAGCTTAGGCATCAAATTATGGGCGTCGAGGATTAACGCGCTGAACATACGAGCCGGAGAGATGGAACAGGAAATCTCTTCGTTAACACTGATCACACCCATGTTAAATATTAATAATGAACTTATTAGATCTTTAAGAAAAAAGAAAAGAAATAGATGGATGATATCTAACTAATTGAGGATGAAACTGAATTGGGAGTTTTGGATGGTGAAGAGAATAGGTGGTGATGGATGGTATTTATAAATTTTTTAGGGTTGAGGTGGTTTGGATGTGAACTACAAAGATTTAAAGTTTCAAAGACTGTTTATTAAGAAATATGGAATAGTAGTACTTATTGGCCGTGTTCTTTGAACCCACCAGCTCTCTGTGGACTAACTAGAGAGAGAGAGAGATATTAATTAGGGTTTAGGGGAATAATAGGAGGGAGTGGGAGACTTTTTGAAATCGGGGTCGGGTTCACTCAGAGAAGTAGATTCCACCTTTCCAGTAGCCAGAAGAAAGGAGAAAAATCCATGGTCAATTTAATGGTACAATTGAGACTGATGAGCACGACTACTGCACAATCGCGGCAACTACCAGAACCAGACTTTTGGAGTTCGAACTTCGGACCAATCTAATAAGGATTTTGTTAACATGTGCCCTAAGGGCACATGTTAAGCTTTTTAGTTTTGTGTTTTGTTTAGTTTCTTAAGGTTGTCCAAATGGGCTGATTTTTTGATATGTATGTTATTTATACTATTTGGATCATATCTAAAAAAATCAGCTCAATCGGAGTCTTCTAGCAACCTCTAGCACCACGAACACTTAATTTAGATTTTAATAGTATGAATGAACGACTGACATTTAAAGTGATTTGTTTAGAGGGTTATATGTCTCTGATTGAGCTGATTTTTTGTGAACATTTTATAAATAATGATAATATTATGCTTACAAAAATTCAGCTAATTTTAAGATCTGTAACTTGTAAAAAAATCCCTTCAAAAACATCCTTATCGTGTGCCCTTAGGGCACACGTTAACAAGACCCATCTAATAAATACCCTATCTGGGCTTTTCTCACAAACCCCAAGCCCTAAATAATACACAATACACAGCCATGCGGGTTATGGTTAGGGCTGTCAATGGGTACCGTTTACCCGAGAATCGGACCGAACTGGACCGATTTTATTGGTTTTGGTTCTATATTTTTAAAAACAGATAGTAATAAAACTTGAATGGTTAGTATTATAATAGTTATGGTTCTTGCTTCTTACTTTAATAGCTGGTAAGAACTGGAACCGAATTGATAGGAATCCGAACTGAATCCTTAATATGATTTTTTGTTTGCATTGATTTTCTATTATCTTTTCATATATAAAAATTTAGTTTTAGAAAATAGAAACTGAAATATTTCTTTTTATATAGAAATTGAAATTATCCGAGAACCGATTATTTCATTTCTAGTTCCAGTTCATTGACACCTCTAATTCGGGTTCAAGACACTATCATTGTTGTCTATGTCTTGTTTGGGGTTTGGGGTTTAACATACTGCAAAAATCTGTTATGTATTATTGAGATTGGAAGTTTGAAAAAAAAAACGACAAGTTTTTAAAAAACGGAAATAATAATAGATATTTATCTTGTCGATCAAGAAATAATAATAAAAACAAGAATTGATATTTGTTTTTTCTTGGAAAGAACTGTACGATATTTGATTGTTCCTTACCCACTATACAGATCGATGAACAAAAATGAAACTACCTACACGTGGGGATATCTCCAATAAATATATAATAATCGTGTGATCTGCAATTTGACAAAATGACAATTATTTATTTGATGCGGCGAGGAGCATGGAAAAAAAAAAGTGTGGGTGTTTTTTTTTTAATTGATCAAAGAAAAGGTATATGAGAAATGAACCTAGAGGTCGGCAAAAGATACTTTCTTCTAAGTTTTTCTATCTAGTTTCCTTACACGTTTAAGATTAATTAAGGTCATTAATGTGTATGCATTCTACATAGGAGTGGAGCTAGAATTTTGTGGTTGTAGAGGCCAAAATGTAAAAAAAATTTGGACAGGGACTAATACATAAAATTAATCAAGTTTTATCTATATATATACTATTATATAATATAAATACTTGAGTAAAGTCTATTTTGCCAAAACTTTCTAAAATACCCGTATGTGTATTTTTCTATTTTGATATATAGTTGTAAATTATTTATCAAATGAAATGAAATAATCTATATCTAAAATTTAGTTTTAGAAATGAAGTGAAATTATCCGAGAACCGATTATTTCATTAATGTTATAATTGGTACTAAATAAAACTCTAGAATTAATTAACTCCACTATAACATTAAATGAGTGTGCTCAAAAAAGAAAAAAATATTAAATGATAATATACACATTAATAAATAACAACTATAATTAAAGAACAAGCCCAACGTAAATGCGTGCAACGCATGTGCATAAAAGCTTGTATGTAATAGTACTAAAAAATCAAAGGGAGTAGCTTGAGGCTGGGGTGCCAGGCCCGTATAATAATTCTTCTTTTTGAACAAATATTTTTAAAAGACCTAAAGTTTATTTCAGAATATCATGCTCACCTAACATGTTCATTGCATTCGATAATAATCAATTTATACTATTAATTAAACAAAACTGTATTTTGATTGATTTTTGCATTTGATGTCCTTTAAAAAGTTGTATTTTTTCAAAGATTTAACTTGAATTTAGATTGATGTAAATTTTTATTTTTTACTCTTTATTATTTTAAAAAAATATAGTTTTGTACTTAAAATGAAGAATGGATGAGGGATATTGTAACATACTTTATTGCGACACAATTGCAACATAGTTTTTATTGGAGCCACATAGAAATGATTTAAGAGTTGATTTTTGGTGAGACTATTTTTCTCACCATGTAGATTGTCGTACTTGGGAATCAACCAATTCTAAAAATTTTAACACCCTCAAATCAGCCTATGAAAAGTTGACAAATTTTAAGTATTTTTTTAATTTTCTTCTAACTTTTATAGGGGTTGATTTCCGGATGTGATGATCTACATGACGTGAAGAATAATCCAACTAAAAAATCAGTCTTTAAATCATCTTCATATAGACCCATAAAAAATATGTTGCAATATCCCTACTCGAAGGAAATAAAAAGGTATTTTAGAATACCTCACTAGAGAGATTTGAAGAAGAGAGGGTACCAATGCTCGAACCCGGAACCATCCAGAAACAATTTAAGAGGGCAACCACAAGGGCTAGGCTGTTTTGGTGTCAAAGATCATTCTAACTTTTAAATTATAGATGAGAATGATAGTACTGAGTCAAAATTAAAGCTGATGGGTTCCGATAGCACTGTCAGGCTGGGCAGAGCTTATACAACGAGTTGGGGATTGGGTTTAGAGATCACCAACTCGGGTCGAGCTTGGGTTGATTATATTAGACTTGGGTCCATCTTGAATTGGGCTCCATTTGTTCCCTCCTCTCCCCACCCCACAATAGGGCCAAGTTACACCACCCATTTATATTTCTCTTTGAATTTGTTTTTGGCCAAGCCTAAGTTGCATCCATTCTTTCTTCTAAATGTCCCCCATTTAAATGGGGAAAAAAAGATTGACATTTTAATACAATTTAGCTTCTTTCTTAAATAATATCCTACTTATTTATACCTATCGTTTACATCGGTCAATAGACCCCACAATAAGATGATCCAATGCTTGAATTTTTATTAGGATGATTTCCTCATAACAAATCACATCATTTTAAATTTTTTAACCGCTCTACAAGATGGTTAAACCTTTCATTTAAAATAAATGATTGAGTTCAAAATTTGATTAAATTTAGAATGGGATAAAATTTTTAATGTGATTTGGATTATTGTTAGGGCAAATCTAGTGGGAGTTGTTAAACTGCTTGATCAAGCAGTTTTGGGACTCCAACTTTACATGTAAAAATAGATCTCTTTCCACTGGAATAGGAAATCGTTAGTGGATAGCTCAATAGTTAGGTGCCCCGCTCAATCATTCAATGCCCATTTTATTTTATTTTTAATTCTTATTTATTATGAAATCAAATTCTATCTTCCTTTTTCTATTTTTTTCTCCTTAAAAAAAGCTAACAACTTATTTTTTTCTCTCTCTAGCGTTCCATTTTTCTCTCTATTTTTTTTTAAAATCTCTTTTAAGGGATTATCCCTCCCACACAACGGACTCTGCGATACTGTTTGATGCTGGGAGGACTCTCCAATACCGTCCACTGCTTTCATTTTTACATTTAGGCCCTGCTTGGTATACCGTGAATATTCGCAAATGCGAAAATTCATGGTTCTTGTAGGTGCTAATTAAAATTCTATAAATTAGAAAAAAAATAAATAAAATTTTTTAGATTATTTAATTTGTAAGCCTATTACAAATCCCACCAAATATTTGCTATTAGAGGCCCTCATCAATCACCTACAAACACATGATGAACCGTGAATTTTCACATTTGCGAATATTCATGGTATACCAAGGAGAGCCTTAATCTTTTTTGTAAATTTAGACGACCGGTAAAATGTAGGTTTGATTTTGGATTGTAATTCTTCTTTTGCATTTTTACCTTTGTAGAACTGAAATAGCACAACTTATATATATATACATGGTTCAGCTTTAGAAGAAGAAAAAAATTGTCCTAAAAGATTTATCTATGATGAGAATTACCATTAATCCTGCATATGAAGAGAGCGAGGTAAGCCTAATTGGATATTCAGAAAACAACACATAATATATCAATTCCATTAATTAATGAGAACGGATTCCATCCATAAGGAATTGAATTTTTTTTTTTTTTAATTGCCAAATGCAATATTATTCCCACACATGATTGAAGAGGCAATACAAGTTTTGCATGTATAACTCAAAATGAAGGAGTACTCGAAAATGCATATTTATGCACAGACATGAGGGTTCTCGGCCAGGTAGGCTTCAACAGCTTTGTAAAGCCCCATGGATTTCTCTTTTCCGGCCTTGATTTCTTCTTCATCGAGCTTGGCATCACCCTTCGCGTGATAAGTGCTTGTCGTCTTACAGATTGACCCTCCATTGGCAGAGGCTTCAAACTTAACCTCATTAGCAATGAAGTCGACTTTGTCGGCGAATGCGTCGCATTCGATCACACTGTACTTGCACACCAAGTTGTCTTTGTCCATTTCGTCCAGTCTGTGCTTCACATATTTCACTGGACCTCCTGCATTTTAATAATTAAGGAATTTAATTACACTAAAAAATCACACTTATATTAGGACTTAATAGCCTCATTCTTGACCTAATTAAAAGCACACATGAAAATGAGGCTCTTGTCAGAATTTTCACATATTAGACTTCTTAAATATAAATATATATCATTCGTTACCATCAGCGAAGTTAACTTGTTCGACGCTTCCAGCCCCTCCGTCTCCAGAGATAAAGTCGACACTCTTGATAGAATGTGGCATGATCTTAGGCATCAAATTATGAGCATCGACAAACAATGCTTGGAACATCCTAGCGGGAGCGATCGGGCAAGAAAACTCCTCACTAAAACTGATGACACCCATGCTTAACTTTCTTGATACAAAAACTTAAGAAAATGAATTGAAGTACTGGTCTGAAAAAAGGGTTAGGAACTTTAATCACGAAAAGAGCTGTGAGTTCGTGAAGATGATGAAGAGCATCAGTAGGTATTTATAGATTAAGATTTGGATGCCTACCAGTGCAAAAATTTAAAAAAAATAAAAAATAAAATCCAAGTCTTCGTTCAAAGTCCGGGGTACTTATTTGTAACGAAAATTATGATACTTTCAAGCTGCGAGACTAGGATTTTTTATATTTTTAAGGAGTGGGCCCCACTTTGCTTCTAGACTACTTTTAAACTTAATTAATGTACTTCCAAACAACGTACACTTTGGTGTGGCTCGAATTTAAATCCCAATAATGCTAGAATTACTCCTAGGATGACTCTATGATGAGGTGGCAAGATCTACTTCAAACTTAAAAAAGTAAAAAGCAACTTTAGACAAGCAGATCTTGCAACCTCATCCTGGGAGTCATCTTAGGAGTACTTCTAGCATTACTCTTTAAATCATTGTTTTAAGAACAGGACCGGACCGGCTGGTTCACCCGGTGAACCGGTGACCCAGTCAAATTTCCGGTTCGGGTTAACATTGACCCAGTAATTTTCTCAAAAATAGTATTTTTGAATGTGAACCGGTCGACCCAGCCGGTTGAACCAGTGAACCAGGTGACCCAGACGATTTTTAAACCGGTTTTTTTTTTAAGTTAAAGTGTTATAATTTTTTATATTTTACAAAAATGAGCTTGCTAGGTTTTGAACCCACGACCCTAAAGTGATAAACCTCTTACATTTCAACTACCATTAGATTGTTGTCATTATGACAGTATAATTGATATACAACTAATTGTTATTTAAGAGTTTTAGCATTTCCCAAAACTTAAACTGTTGAGTTTCGAACACGAGACCCATAAGTGACTTCAAAAAGACACTTTACCAGTTATGCTGCATAAAATAATATGTTTTTATTGTTGTTATTGTATTAATAGTTTAGACTTAACCCACTGGTCAACCCACTGGTTGAACCAGATTGACCCAACCAACTAGCTTCTCTGGTTCGATTACCGATCCGGTTTTTAAAACATTGCTTTAAATCCTTCGGTCGCACTCGCACCCAACCTTTCGACTCCATCTTCAAAAGAAGAGATATGCACTAACGAACATTGATCGATCATTCAAATTCCTGGCCCAGCATTAGTGGGGTCCATTTTTAAAATTCAATTAGGATTAAATTTAGAAAAAAAATTTGTCGGGTGGAAGCGAAAACACAACCAACGTATTATTATTTTTTTTTTTTCGGGGTGAAAGTGAAAACACGACCAAATTTGATGCTAGAGGTACAACAATTTTTGCAGCAAGTTGTATAGCATTGTTTAGTTTACGGTAGATTTTCCATTAAAAAAGAAAGGGATTCACGAAAGAGATAGAATTCATGCATTTACCGTACTTCTTGTACAGTTTGGTGTGGGTTTAACATTTTCCTTTAAGAGTTAGGATCCACAACTAAGTTGTGTAGCCAATATTAGAACAGTTTTTTGAGCCCATGTGATCTCATCATCAATTATTTTATATAAAATCACGTTATTCTAAAATTTTTAATTCCCCATCAAATATTGTTTCAAATTAACAATTTATAAATCACTCAACTTTTAAAGGAGTTATAAGTTTTAAAAATGATGTAATTTTGGTAAAAAAAATATTTTCGCCAAAAATTAACCTTCCAATCATCTTTGTCTTTATGGGAACCTAAATAAAAATTGTTATGTAACTTAACTCTTTTGAGCAATCCTAATTAATTTATTTTTGAGTGTCGGTGATTCATGTTAGAGCATGGGAATAGAAAAGAGATGGAGAAGACAAGAAGTTTCAATTGAGGCGGCCTTTAATTAGGTAGCTAGGTGATGTACCACTTTAAACAACATGTCTTTCTTGTCCATAACGAAGAACCCGACGAGTATGATGACTCATTAGGAAACCCTTCTACTACTACTATTTGTCAAAGTAAAATAACTTTTTTCCACATAATCAACTGTTTATAAAGTAGATCGAGCACATAATTAAGTAAGTATATCTGTTTATATATTATTATATAATTAGAATTTAAAAAATAAAATAAAATATTTATTAAAAACCCAATTTTCTTAAAACAGTAGAAAATATTCATAAATAAGTTATCCACAAACATTAGTTTTCAAGAAATTTAACATGTTGTAAGTAAAAAGCTTCGGTTACCTCCACATCTACGCCTTTCATAGTCAAATCCAATGCAAAATCTATTAAAATCACCCTGCAATTCAAAAAAATTGAACCAAGACAACTCAGAATTTTACGACAAAAAAGTAAAAAAGTAATAAAATTTAATTAAAAATAATAAATAAAAAGAGATCGATAAGATGAAAAATATAGTTGAATATAAGTTCTCAAATATTTGAAGTAATAGAAATGAGTTTTCTTCTTTCTCTGTAATCTTCATCCTCGTTTGAGGAATTATACTGAGTTAGTTAGTTTTTTCAAACGGATTTGAGAATATCTTTTAAGTTATAAAAATATTAATGGGAGCAATTGTGGAGGAGAATATCCCTATTTATGTAGAGAATTACTATCTAAGTGTAATACTAATAACTACTAAAATTTGTAACTTCTTTTATTTTAAATTTTCATTTATACCCTTATTTTTGTATTCTTTTAATTTTCTATTTAATATGGAAATTTCGTATTTAATAGGGATAGAATATAGAAAGGATAATTTTGGGCTTCAATAACTACCTCTAAGGCCGCTTTAAAGAATAGAATAGGTAGATGTCACTTACAATTGTCATGGGATTTTAGTAGGAGTTTCGGCAACCGTAAATAACTGATTTTGCTGGTCCACAAAACTGTAGTTTAAGCTTTAGCCACGGTTAAGAGCCGTCACTATATCTCTATTTTGTGTTGGTGCCGTAATTCCAAAACACGTTACACTTTCAAAAGCAACCCTCAAAAAGTAGACTCACTTGGATGTGGCTAACCCTTAATTAGCCATGGTTGTTTAGATATCAACTATATTTCTCTCTAATTTGGTCTACATATATTCCTGCCTTCTTTTTGTTTCTTGGGTGTCATATATTGGCCACGGTTTGATTACAAGTCTAATCAATAGTTGTAGGATAAAGTTTTTTTTATAATTTTTCATACTTGACCAATTGCGGACGAGCCATATAAAAACTAAGAGTCTATTTGAACAAGAGATTTTAGGGAGGGATTTTATAGAAACTAGGGATTTTAAGGAAAAATCTAAATCCCTTGTCCAAATAGACTATAAAAAATTTTTTGTCAAACATAATTTGAGTAAGTGAAAGTATTAAGAGAAGAGAGTAAAAGTGTTAAGAGAACTGAATAACGAAACTGATATTTTTCAATATATATTTCATCAAAACCTACTAATTTGACATATAATTTCTTTGCCGGTCTTATTATTGGACAACAAACTAGCAGCCCCAACATACATATATTAGGACAGACAAACCGAAACACGCCAAATTAACTCACCACCAAAATACATAATTGGAAGTGTTCGACGTCGTCATAGCTTAATACACGTACATAATTAAACGTACACCAACAAAGGCACACACTTAATTAATTAAGCATAGAGGTGAGGGTTCGCGACCAGGTAATTTTCAACAAATTTGTACATTCCCTCGGAACTCTCTTTCCCGGCCTTGATTTCTTCTTCATTCAACACAGCACCGGCTTTTGGGTGGTAAGTGCTTTTCGACTTACAGATGGACCCTCCGCCGGGAGCCGCCTCAAACTTAACCTCGTTAGTGATATAATCGACCTTGTCCCCGAATGCGTCGCATTCGGTCACGGTGTATTTGATCTCCAAGTTGTCTTTGTTCTTTGAGTCCAATCTATTCTTCAAATACTTCACTGGAGCTCCTACATAATTTTAATTTAAGGAATTTAATTAATTAGATCCAAAATCACATTTTAGCAATTTTTATAAGAGTTTAATACAAAACTATCAATTATTCACACATGTCCTACATCGGAAAGATTAATTCTAGTTCTTTAAAAAATATTCACAGCATAAAAAATATATGCAACGCATGTGCACGTATCTTGAGCGTGGTCATTAATACTAACAATATATGTTATTTATTAATTAAGTTATTGTTTAATTTGTATTGATTAGTTGATAATGATGAGTTAAACATATTTACCATCGGCGAAGTTAACTTGTTGAACGCTTCCAGATCCTCCTTCTCCTGAGACGAAGTCGACACTCTTGACGGCTTGTGGCATGATCTTAGGCATCAGATTATGGGCATCCTCGAACAAGGCATGGAACATCCTGTGTGGGGCGACCGGGCAAGGCAACTCCTCTTCGAAACAGATGCAACCAGCCATGTTAACGAATTAATGAAGAAACTGAACTCTGAATATGCAAGAAGAAGGTTTAGGGATAATCAAATCTAGCTAATTTAAGCTTCTTGGGGAGTTCTTTAGATGATGAATTTGTGAAGATTATAGATGGGGTATTTATAGGGGAGAGATTGAGGTGGCTTTATGTTACATATTTCGAATATTATAAAATGGACACTGTTTTGTAATATGTATATATTTGAATTGTAACGTTCAATTATGATAAGTCGGGTACGCTGGACCCACGTTTCAAAAACCTTATTGGGCTGAATTTGTCCATGTGTACGGCCTGAAGGTATCACTAATCTAGGTTTAGATATGCATGCCATCTTATCCACATTGCACTAGGTGTATTTTTCTGAATTAAGAGAAGAATTTTGCTATAAGAAAATTTTATTAATCTCTACTACTATTATAATGCAGTTCTAACTGAGTCAAATATGTGTATTTGTGTCGTGCATTTTAGGGTTTATTTGTTTTCTTTTATGTTTTACTCGCACTTTTTAAGAGCTACATGGAGTTGATCTTAAAGCTAATTTTAGGATGATGATCTCGTGATCCTTGAGATAAATCAGTGTGGTGTTAATACCACTCATCTTATTTTAAACTCCACTTACACCTCTATAAAAAGAATTTAGCAACCGTATGATTACATCTACGATGCACTTTCAAACGTGCACTTATTTGAATGGTTGGGTTTTAATCCATCAACTCCAAATCAAAATTTTCTTGTAACAAAATATTGTTAGTTTTAAATCTTTGAGAAAACCAATGGTTTGTAGTCGGTGTGAATCATTTTTGTTTTTTTTCTAGTCTTTAATATTTCAATGAAGGATATAAAGTTAAAGCGAAATGAATTGCACAGCATGGGAGATTAAACACAATATCAGAAAGAAATAAAAGAGAGACAGAGAGAGAGAGAGAATAATTTCAATTGAGGCGGCTTTTAGCCTTTTAGGTGAGATTCGGATTTTGAAGAAAATATTGTCAAAAGATCTCCAAAATCCGAAATTTGATAGGCAGATTATCATATTGATGACTCAAAAACCCTAATAGTCTAAATTAACCTAAAACTTTTGTCCAAAATTCAAATTTTATTTGTAGTACTGAGGAAGGAATTTTGTCCACCGCTCTTATACATGTTTGTGGGGGTAAAAAAAAAAAGATGATTTAAGGGCTGATTTTAGTATAATTTCTTTATTATATATGTATATCATATTTACAAAAAATCTATTTATTCTAACTTATAATTCACTCAATTACTTAGTGAGAGTGTTAGAAGGTTATTTACGAGGTTGTAAGAAATTTTAGAATAATCGGTCAATCACTTTGATTTTCAAACAATTTTTTTATTAGATTAGAAGATTTAGAATAGGTTAATTTTCAGTGAAAATAATTTACATTATGAGAAAAATATCTACACCAAAAATTAATCATTAAATAACTCAGCACTAAAAGGCAGTGTAAAAAGATCTTCTTTTAATAAATTGGAGCAAATAGTTATAGGGTGCTGTTAAAGGGGTTCTCAAAAATGTTAGGGGGGTGGACAAGTTAAATGGGCTTTTAACTCAAAATCAGCTTTCTAATTTTTTCCTACTTTTT
>MVGT01001335.1:28083-74775 GCA_002174775.1 Macleaya cordata | reverse complement strand
TTTTTAATGGAGAATTAGATAACGTGTTTGAGAGAGAAAGGGGGTTGGAGGTGGTAGTTTAATTTACACCCACACCACCCCCTTAGTAAAAAGTAGGAAAAAATTAGAAAGCTGATTTTGAGTTAAAAGCCCATTTAACTTGTCCACCCCCCTAACATTTTTGAGAACCCCTTTAACAGCACCCTAGTTATATTTTGTTTGGACCGATGAATGCGTAATGTTAACTATGTCAAGTGGGCCCCGGACCTCCTTTTCGTCTTTTCTTTTTTGGTTATGTTTTCATAGATATCTTTTTTTATTTTTTATTTTTATGGGTTTACAACTTTTTATGCCCTCACTGTTAAAAAGTGTGGAGTATGATTACAGGGAGACTCATGTCGACCAAATGCTAAGGGCCACTGGGCGACTGACAAGGCTAATGATAGCAGTTTTGTATGTGTGGGCATAGTAATTTGTTATCAGAGATCTTAATTTGGAGTAAGTTTCTTGTTCTGTTGATTAGAACTACGTTTCATAATCAGTCTGTGAGAAAGAGTTTGTTTATAAATACTGTAGCTATAAGCATTAGCCACGCTTAAAAACCGTCACTATATCTCTATTTTGTGTTAGCTAGTAATTGTAAAACATGTTACACCTTCGGAGCAACCCTTAAAAAGTAGGTTAACTTTGGATCTGGCTAACCCTTAATTAGCCATGGTTGTTTATATAGCAACTACCTAAATTACACTCTAATTTGATCTATATATGTTCCTGCATTCTCTTTGCTTGGTGGGTGTCATATATTGGGCACCGTTTGATTAGATGTCCCACAATATTGTACAATAAGGTATTTTTATTTCTTTCTTTTATTTTTTTATTTTTTCATGGTTTTATAATTTTTCATACTTGACCCACTGTGGTCTGCAGAGGACCCATATAAAAACTAGGGTTTTTTTGTCAAACATAATTTGATGTGAATGTGGTAAACCTCGATTGTTTTGACAACAGTGATTTTTTTTAATAGAAATAAGAGAGTAAAAGTATTAAGATTTAAGAGAACTGAATAACACAACTTATATTTTTCATTATATATTTCATAAAAAAACAACTAATTTGACATAATGTTTTTGTCGGTCTTATTATTGGACAACAAACCAGCAGCCCCAACATATATTAGGGCAGACAAACCGAAACACACCAAGCAACAAAGGCACAAGTACACTTAATTAGTTACATAATTAATTAATTAAGCATAAACGTGAGGGTTCTCGACGAGGTAATTTTCAACAAATTTGTATACTCCCTGAGAACTCTCTTTCCCGGCCTTGATTTCTTCTTCATTCAACACAGCACCAGCCTTTGGGTGATAAGTGCTTTTCGACTTACAGATGCACCCTCCGCCGGGAGCCGCCTCAAACTTAACCTCGTTAGTGATATAATCGACCTTGTCCCCGAATGCGTCGCATTCGATCACAGTGTACTTGATCTCTAAGTTGTCTTTGTTCTTTGAGTCCAATCTGTTCTTCACATACTTGACAGGACCTCCTACATAATTTTAATTTAAGAAATTTAATATAAGATCTATTAATTACTCGCACATGTCCTAATTATAATTCTTAAATATATTATACCCATATCTCATTATAAGAAACATGTGCAACCCATGCACTACTACTACCATATATACATACTTACTATATGTATGTTATTAATTAGAGGGACGTTATTGCACCCCTCTTAGAACACCCCTTATAACGCCCCTTATAAGGCCCCTTATAAGGCCCCCTCATATAAGCCACATGCAATATATCTACGAGCTAATTTTTTTAGATGATGTTATATAATCATATTAAAAAATTATTTAATTCTAAAATTTGTAACCCCTTACATTACTTCCTAAAAATTAGTAACTATTTGACCGATCAAATAATTATCAAATAGTTACTAATTTTTAAAGGTTAATTTGAAGAGATTTTAAGTTTTAATCCGAAGTGATTTTTTAATATGATGATATACATAGTGAAAATAACATCCTCTAAAAAAAATTAATTCATAGATGATCGTATGTAAGCCCCACATGGGCGTTATAGGAGTGCTCTAAGAGAGGGTGCAATAACCTCTCTCTATTAATTAATTTAGTTGTTTAATTTGTGTTGATTAATCGATGATGATTATCATAAAAATATTTACCATCGGCGAAGTTAACTTTTTGAACGCTTCCAGGTCCTCCTTCTCCTGAGACGAAGTCGACGCTCTTGACGGCATGTGGCATGATCTTAGGCATCAAATTATGGGCATCCTCGAACAAAGCATGGAACATCCTATGCGGGGCGACTGGGCAAGGCAATTCTTCATCGAAACAAATGCAACCAGCCATGTTATAACAAATTAATGAAGAAACTGAACCCTGAATATGCAAGAAGAAGGTTTAGGGATAATCGAGCTAGCTAATTTGAGCTTCTTGGGGAGTTATTTAGATGATGAATTTGTGAAGATTATTGATAGGGTATTTATAGGGGAGAGATTGAGGTGGCTTTATGGTACATACTTTGAATATTATAAAATGAACACTGTTATGTAATATGTATTCTTTGAATTGTGACGTTCAATTATGATAAGTCTGGGCCGCCGGGCCCACATTTAAGAACCTTATTGGGCAGAATTTGTCCATGTGTACGGCCTGAAGGTATCAGTCATCTAGGGTTAGGTATTGTTGCCTTCTTATCCACATTGTAGTAGGTGTATTTTTTTGAATTAAGAGAAGAATTCTGTTACATGTGGACTTTGCTACATCTTTATTATTATAATGCAGCTCCAAGTCGATCATGTGTACTTAGCGTTGAGAACTTTAGATTTAATTCTTCTTTAAATATTTTACTTATTCTTACACTTTTTTTAAATGCTACGAGGAGATGATCTAGAAACTAATTTTTATAAGAATGATCTTGTGATCATTGAAATAAAATTAGTCTCGTGATCATCTTCGTAGGATCCACAACCTGGTATAATTAAAAGGGCTGCAAAACAATGTGTGGTGTTAAGAATACTGGTCATCTTATTTTACACTTCACTTACGCCTTTTTTGTGGTACAAATCCAATATAAGAACACAACTATGTATTAAAAGAAACACTTGTAATGCACCATCCCTAAGATTACATCTGCAATGTACTTATTTGAATGGCTGGGATTAATCCATCAACTAGACATCAAAATTTTCTTGTAGCAAAATTTTAGCTTTAAATATTTGAGAATTCAAGTTGTGCTGTAGTCGGTGATTCATTTTTGTTTTCTAGTATTTAGTATTTCAATGAAGGATAAAAAGTTAAAAGCAAAATGACGCCACACAGCATGGGGAAATTAAACAACATATGAAAAAGAGAGAATAATTTCAATTGGGGCGGCTTTTAGGTGAGATTGAGATTTTGAAGAAAATATCATAAAAAATTTCCATGCCTTTATTGTCCATTACCAATAGCCAAATGATCAGTTTGATGACTCAAAAATCCTAATAACTTGTTTGGATGGTGATTTTAAGTAGAGATTTTATGAATAATAGAAATTTAGTAGAAAATTAGTTAGAAATAATGTTATAAATCTAACTAGCTTTCTATCAAATTTCTAATCCTTACAAAATCTCTAAATAAAATTCTTCGTCCAAATAAGCCATAATAATTTTTTTTTTTTTAAGAAAATTTTCAAAACCTCTTTAACTTCATCCGTAGACGAAAAATAAAACTTCTAGAAATCAAAACTCCAACTTTGTTGTCTGATATCAAGTTGATGTATAAAAGTTCCTGTTGAATTTATGAACGGATTCGACAGTGTCATTTTTTTGTTGTATTTCTCTTTTGCTTTTGCTTCTTCCCCTAACCCCTTCCTCAGATTTATGCCTCATGTACCTTTTTTTTTTTATAAAAAATCTATGGTATGATGAGAACATCATCAAACACTTAAATCAACTGCATGTGAAGCCTACAAAAATCTTGTCATCTTAATATTGGCAACAAAATATTGGTTGTGGAACCTTACTCTTTAATTTATATATTCGACGATTTAAGATGTTTTCCCATATTAGATTTTCTTCTTTTTTTTTAATACTTAGAAACCCACATTTAATTAAATACTTTACAACAACATATTAAGTAGACTACAAAATAAGAAGCTTTTAGCGACGAAAAATGAAACAGTCGCTAATACTTTTAAACCGTCGCTAAAACTGTTTCTAACGGTAGAAAATTCGCCATTTATACTGGTGTCCGGAAAGGCTGACATATTGCAACTGTTTTTAAACCTATTGTTAAAACCTTCCTATTGTGTAGTGAATAGTAATGTAATTAGTTACGAAACACATAAACTTCATTTTGGGTAGTGTCTGTGTCGAACACATGTCAGACACTTGAAAACACGGTGGAGACATCAAATACATATTTCATGTGATTTTTTTTTTGTCACGGATATGCTTTAAACTTGGTCTGAAACATGGCTCACACATGTTTTCGATTTTTCTCTCTCTCTTGTCATCCCTAAAATAATTTTTTAATATAATATTATTTAATTGTGTACTTCTCATGTATCTGTATTTTACTTTTTTGAGATTTAGCGTGCAGTAAGAAAACGAAACTAAGCAAAAATTAAAATTGATAGAACTAATGAACCAAATGGATATTCTTTGTAATATATGATTCATTAAATCCTGCTAAATTTGACATTTTATTTCCTAGTACAGTCTTATTGAACACCAAATTAAAATAGTACAAACCACATTGTAACATATATAAGACAGACAGATAGACAAACAGATCGAGAAAACACGAGATTAACTCGAACATCACCAAATACAAACTTTCTAGTGTAGCTTAATACACTTATTAATTAAGCGTAGACGTGAGGGTTCTCGACGAGGTAATTTTCAACAAATTTGTATACACCCATTGAACTCTCTTTACCGGCTTTGATTTCCTCTTCATTCAGAACAACACCGGCCTTTGGGTGATAAGTGCTTTTCGTCTTACAAATGCATCCTCCATTGGGATTGGCCTCAAACTTAACCTCGTTAGTGATATAGTCGACCTTGTCACCAAATGCGTCGCATTCGATTACGGTGTACTTGATCTCCAAGTTGTCTTCGTCCTTTGAGTCCAATCTGTTCTTCACATACTTCACAGGACCTCCTGCATTTCAATTAACACATTATATTAGAGACCCAAATCACACATTACTAGCCAATACGTATTAGCTCTAGTACTATATTAGGTTACTATCAGCTCCAAAACTGCCCAAAATTAGAACTACTCAGTAACTAATGTTACCTATCAATTAATAGGTGACTTACCATCGGCGAAGTTAACTTGTTGGACGCTTCCAGCCCCTCCGTCTCCTGAGACGAAATCGACGCTCTTGACGGCATGTGGCATGATCTTAGGCATCAAATTGTGTGCATCAACGAACAAGGCATGGAACATCCTGTGTGGGGCGACAGGGCAAGACAACTCCTCGTTGAAACAGATGACACCCATGTTAACAAATTGATGAACAGAACTAAAATCTCGGGAAGAAAATTAAGTTTGAGGGGATCTAACTGCTAAATGAGCTTCTTCAAATTAGTTTGGATGATGAATTTGTGGAGATCATAGGGTGGGTATTTATAGGTTTTTCAAATTGAGGTAGGTGAGTTTTTTTATTGGTAACAAAAAAGAGCCGTTTCCGGGGTACTGTACTACTCGATTATTATATATAAAATGAATGAAGGATATAACAAAGTTTGAACACGAGTCTGATTTTGCTACAGTATCTTTGAATACTAATTTATATGGTTGAATTCTGACTTGTGGGACCCACTTTGCATTCTAGACTTCGACATGATATACAGTAAATACTGGAAATTTTATTGGCACCCCATTTTTCGGATAGCGCCCATAAATGATAAGGCCCATATAACTTGACACAAAATACAATGCACATATTTCATTTGTTTATCCGGTCAGCCAAAACCCACTAAGGGTGTCGATCACCCTTTCACTAACAGGGATGAAAAGGGCTTATAATTTTTCAAAAAGGATCCCACTAACAGAACCGAAACTTTTAATATTTTATAGTCTGTTTGAATTTGGAAAAGGATTTTGTAGAGATTAGGGTTTTGGTGGAAAAATCATGTTATATTTTTCTTTAAAATCTCTGGTCACTACAAAATCCCTCCCTAAAATC
The DNA here is from genome assembly GCA_002174775.1 of Macleaya cordata. Lineage (NCBI taxonomy): Eukaryota > Viridiplantae > Streptophyta > Magnoliopsida > Ranunculales > Papaveraceae > Macleaya > Macleaya cordata. The sequence continues at coordinate 68,590 of MVGT01001335.1, read as the reverse complement.
TTTTGTCTAAATAGATTATTAATGTATTTTATTTCTACATAGGATCCGTTGATATGCAAGTGAACCGGAATTTGATTTATAGGGATGAAAAGGGCTTATAATTTTTTTTTCTTACTTATTTCTCTATTGCTTTTAAAATTTTGCCATATCGGAATTGAATACTTGATAAACGAAATCAAAATGCCTGAGATCCAACCAAAACAAGAACCCATTATCCGAGATCCAATTAGTACGAAAACTAATTTAGTGGGATCCTTTTTGAAAGGTTTCGAGCAACAACTCTTGAGGCTGGGTTTGATAGCATTTGAATTTCATAGAAATAGGTTAGTTCCGCAGAAATAATACAAATTACACTATTTGTTTTCATTTTTAATTCTACGGGACCGATCCAGTTATTTAAAAGAGTGGCTAATAGTTAATTTTTAACGTAATTATATGAAATAGGTATCATTGGCCCCTAAGGAATTAATTTCGCAAAAGTGATGGAAATGAATCTATTTCTGCGGAAAATATTTATTTTTCCTATCAAACACAATCTGAGTGTTTTATTTTAAATTTTTTTTTCAGAACCTACGTTACTCTAGAGTATGGGATAGAATTGATAAAATTTGAGGTCACTAAATATCAAAACCTCAATCTAAAACTATTAGAAATTAAGTTGTGGTTTATCAAGTGGATCGGACATTTCAAGAACCCAACATCACAATTCCTTTTTTTAGTGGGATTTCTGCAACCTTTTTGGGTATAGAGACATTTTTTTTTTTTTTGGTCCAAATTTAAAGCTTGGTGTCCAAATTTAAGATTGACCGGAAATGACGATATTTTCACTTTTTCGACAAATTCAATCGTTTAGACTATCAAACGCTTGGTTTACTATTGTAGAAAAAAATTGTCTTGCAAATGACCTAAGTTATACATGTCAAATCACTCACTGTCGATTCTGCGAAATTCTATTTTTAAGATTAATCCTAGGGTTAGAATTCATTTGTACTATGTATCATTGAAAGCGAAAACATCTTATTAATTGTTTAATTACTTTAGGAGTAGACTTGGAAAACCTTGATTGATCTTTTTCAAATTTTAAGTGATGTTCTTACTTACTTACAAGTCATGAAGACTTATTTATAAGGATAAGGACCCCTTAATTACAATTACTCTTGACAATCCCTAGAATTACTAGAAACTCCAAAGTTTGAGTTTATCTTAATTTCTGCTTACAAGCTAATAGAGAAATCTTCACAAGCAAATTTAAATTCTTAACAAATGTTTAGGAAAATTTTAAATTTCTCTCAAGATTCTAACTAATAAAATTTAAAAAGAGAATGTGAAATGAATAATGTAGGACGTTCACTTCCCTGCTCTCTCTCTCTACATTTTAATTTCTGCCTACAGGTTGATAGAGAAATCTATAAATTATAGCACAAGTAACATTTGTAGTGCACATACAAAATATTTGTAATTAAATAATAAGATTTATTACGATAATGACCATTTTTACGTCATCATAATTTTATAATGGATGGGGAATTGGGAATAGAAGTACTTCTCATTTATGCTCAATTTTATTTAATCAAATTATTATTATTATTATCTATATTAGAATTAAATATTAGAAAATCCAAAGCAGACCAAGAAAAAAAAAATTTCAACAAGGCGGCTTATCCCGGCTTATGATAATCGACTTTGCAATTGGTCCCATGCGGCGAAAATATAGAGCTAAAAGAATGAGACAGATGCTTTTAAAAAAGAACTGACAGAAAATTATTTATGTCGACTTGGACTGAACGAAGTCTACGGTCTTTGTGGGTTTCGCACAAGTCCCACAGTTCCAACGTGCAAATTTATTCTCTTATTTTAAATTACTAATATATTTTTTTCGTAAAAACATTATTAGATTCCGCTCAATAATACGTGTGGCACCCAATCGCAACCATTTAATATGTAAGCGTGGGATCTACGAACACATAAGAAGTGGTTGTGATTGGGTGCCAGCTCAATCTATCTATATCGATAGATTATTCGGCCGGTTCCAATAGGATTTCTTCTGCACTAAAAAAATTTCTATCTACTAAGAGCATCCACAGTGGTATGTTAAAATACTTTTTTACCTTATTTGAGTTGAGTAGTGGGTAGGGGAAAATAAGAATTTTAGCCTACGAGGCTCGGAGATAGGCTAAAATTGGCCTTCTCCAGACTCATCTGCAAATTATTTTACGGGGCGTGGATCTGGCACCACGTCCGAAATGGGGCGTAGAGGTATGATGGCGTTTGAAACGGGGCGTGGAGGTAAAGCCACGCCCCAATTTTTTTTAAATTTTTAAAATTGCATGGGGCGTGGAGATTGCTCCACGCCCAAATTTTTTTTTTTTTTAAATTTTTTAAATTTTTTTTTAATTGATGGGTTAAAAAATTTTAAAAATTTTAAAAAAATTATAAAAAAATTATAAAAATTATAAAAAAATTATAAAAATTATAAAAAATTTTAAAAAAAATTATAAAAATTAAAAAAAATTATAAAAACCAGGCGTAGTGCTAACACTACGTTTGATTCCAGGCGTGGTCCAGGGACAACGCCTGGCTTTTTAAAATATATATATATTTTTTAAATGTCAATTTTGTCCTCAGTTTAGGTTTTTTATTAATTTTTTAAATTTTTTTAAAACACTCCCCACTGTGGATGTGGGTCTTGTAGGCTAAAAAACAGTAGGGTAAAATGGCTTTTTACCCTACAACACTGTGGATGCTCTAAGGTTTTTTCTCTTAAAACATGGAAAATATGGAGTTTTTTAGTAACCGTTATATATTCTTCATTTTTTTTAAATTACTGCCATAAATAGAAATATATAATAAAAAATTAGCACCGCCAAGCTGAGGGCTTGTGATCCTAGTGGAGGCATTAAAGTGTTTCGGATGTCGGTTCCTAATTGTAGCTTTCATGGTTGCTAGTTGCCCATAAACAAAAATCTTTCGATAAAAAATTAGCACAAAAAAAAAACAAAAGAAATATAATAAAAAACCTTTTTTTTTCATTCTTTGGGGGTCGGTGATTCATTTTTGTTTTCTAGTATTTGGTATTTTAATGAAGAATTAAAATTAACGCAGACATCATGGGGAAAACAAAATTCAAAAAAATTTTAAAAAAAAGAGGGAGAATAGTTTCAATCGATAATTGAGGCGGCTTTAGGGATTTAGCCTTAGGTGATGTAGGAGCTAATAGAATATCCACCTGTCTTTATTGTCCTTAACAAACAACCAAACGATCGAGTTAAATGACTCAAAATCCCGACCATTCAAATGAACCTAAACAAGGTCCTCAACTCATGTCCAAATACTACCCCACAATTTAAGGGGTGATTTTGAATGAAAATGATTTTTTTTTTTGTCGTAAATTTATAACAAATATTTAATGTAATTAAAAATATTTAGAATGAATTGATTTTTAAATATGATTGTCTAGATCATCTCTTTAAAGGGCCCTGCATAATGGTGCACAAGGAGGGTTTTCTAAATGGAGGTGCAATATACCTCCTCTTTTTTAATGTCTCCTGCAAATATTCGCGACAATTTACCTGTTTGTGAGTGCTTGGAACAAATATTTGCATCAAGCTACAGGGGGATATGAAAGTAGTTAAAAGTATGTGAATTTGCATTTTCCTTATACTAGCTTGTGATTAGCAAATATTTAATGTGCAAAAATTTGCGTAATGCAAATCACAGCAGTGTACTTGGATACCCGGGGCTGTAAAAAAAAAAAAAAATTTGTGCCAGGGCCGTAAATCTATACCAAAAGCAGAAAGTGAGGAACGATAAAATGAAATCAATTTGTTGGGAATGAATGTCTTATAAAGAGTAGTGTTAACTGTTAATCACAGAATTTTTTGCCTAATGCTAGAGTTAGGATTTAAACCAATGACGTCTTTGAATCTCTCGCTCTAATACCATGTTAATTATTTTTGCTCGATCTAAAACGTTCAAACAAGAGTTTTTTCAACAATGAGACTATGATTAGGACAGCCCATATACATTTTCTTTTGAAGATGAGATATGGGGCAGTCAACTGAGCAAAATTAATATAGATAAAACTGATGAACACAAACTATATCTTTTGTAATATATGTTTCATTTAGACCCCCTGATTTGACATTCGATGACCTCGTCATCAATCTTATTGGACAAACACTATAACAAGGTACGAGGTACATACCATAGTTTTAAAAACGCATATCATATCGCGTATCAAAAGCTCAATTTCATGATACGCGTATCGTAACATACATAATATAGAGTCAATTAAGCATAGACGTGAGGGTTCTCAACAAGGTAATTTTCAACAAATTTGTAGACTCCCTTAGAACTCTCTTTTCCAGCCTTGATTTCTTCTTCATTCAGCTCAACACCGGCCTTTGGGTGATATGTGCTCTTGCTCTTACAGATGCATCCTCCACCAGGAGCGGCCACAAACTTAACCTCGTTAGTGATACACTCGACCTTGTCCCCGAATGCGTCGCATTCGATCACGGTGTACTTAATCTCCAAGTTATCTTTGTTCTTTGAGTCCAATCTGTTCTTCACATACTTCACAGGACCACCTACATTTCAATTAAGGAATTTAATTACACATTTTAAACTCACATTTACTACATGAAAGTTTGAAAATATAGCTCAAATTAAGTTCTTACTAATTGGTAATTAATTGGTTAATTAGTGATTGCCTTACCATCAGCAAAGTTAACTTGTTGAACGCTACCAGACCCTCCATCTCCTGAGATGAAGTCGACGCTCTTGACGGCATGTGGCATGATCTTAGGCATCAGATTATGGGCATCCTCGAACAAGGCATGGAACATCCTATGCGGGGCGACCGGGCAAGCCAATTCCTCGTCGAAACAGATGACACCCATGTTAATTTTTTTCTTAGAAGAAGGTTTAGGGATCTAATGATGTTGTTAACTTAGTAATTAAGGGATGAGTTTGTGAAGATCATAGGGTTAGGGGGTAGTATTTATAGGTTATTCAGATTGAGGTAGGTGGGTTTAATTGGTACAAAAGTCTCCATTCCTTGTTCAATTTTCTGGGGTACTCAATTATTAAATGAAGACTTAATTTTGATTCTTTGAATTCTGACTCTCAACTATTTTCAGAGTTTTTTTTTTTTCGTTAATATTTTTATGACCTATTGTGGGACCCGTTTCTAGAAGTTCGATGTGATATTGAAGGGACAATCCCAATAATATTTATCTCGAAAGTCAGCCCAGGCCCATCTTAGGATTTGATGGCTTCGGCCCAATTATCCTTTTCATTTTCAGCTCTGGACTTGGGGAGTCTACTCAAATAGTACGCCCACTGCCAAGTTACGACCAACTTTAAAAGTAGGAAAATTTTATGGGCGCCTATCAAAACTTTGTTGGCAAACCCTGTTTAAAAGTTGGGAAATTTTAAAGACACGCACAGAAATGTTATTGGCGGTCTCTGTTAGGTTGAACTTGGTCAATTTTGTTTGACTCCACAAGTCGACTCCACAAGTCTTCATTTTGGTCAAACCATTTCATCATGTAAAACCTTCCTCCCCATATGAGGGAAGAGGGCATTGGGTCATCCAATTCTCCAAAAGACCATCAATCACTTCTTTTTCAGGTATTCTCATAGATTTCCTAATATATTTTGTAGTTTTGAAACGAAAAAATTCGATTTCGAATTAGGGGTGCTTATAAGATTGGACGGCAACAATATACTCTCTCTCTCTCTCATTTCGAGGTGCTAAACTACTAAATCCCTAATAATAATAAAAAATAGTAATCCAAAGTAACGAGATAGACCCGATGCAACATACTTGAATTACATCATGTAGAGAATTCCTATCAAAGGTTGGATCAGATTGGGTTAGGATTGAAGTTTATGAACCTTGAGTTAGGCTCAATCAAAGCACCTACCAGAATCAAACTCGCCCGACTTAGTTTAAAATGTGTAATATCTGAACTTTTGGAGTTTGATTACGGTGTCAATCTAGCCAACAGGCCAAACCTGGTAACCAGGATGAATTGGCCTGATCCAGAGATTAGAATAGGTAGGCTTGGATCAGAGGGTTCTAGAGCCTAACCTAGCTCAAAAGCCTCCCCCAATTTACCTGGTTCAAAGCCCTGAAGTTAACTAGGCTTAGTTCTTGGGCCGAATATTTAGAATTTGGTTGAGGCCCGTGCTTGACCTGACCAATAGACGGCCGACTGAATTCTAACCAGCCTAATACCCGACTGGAGCATGAACCATTGCCGTCCCTAGAAACAAAAGTAAACATAAAATTGGGCCTTCGACCAATTTTTTTGTATTTTATTTTTGTTTTTTTGTCGGCAAAGAACGACCAATATTAATTTACGAATGATTTCAAAATTATTAGTGGAAAATTAATGATAAAATAGATGATTCAAAAAGTTTAAAATTTGAAATAATTTCTAATGCAATGTGGTTTTTCTAATGCAATGTGGTTTTTTGTATGGAAGATCTACATAGAGGAAAAAATAATCAATGTTTAGATCATGTCCAATTTGGACCCACAAACTGGTATAAAAGAGGTGTAGTAATGGGTGTAAGTGAGGTGTAATAATAGGTGTGATAATAGGTGTGAACTTGTCAAAAAGAATCTTGACCGAAGAGTATTAGAAAGTTAGGACCATTTAACCAAAGGTGCATGTAGGCAAAATATTTACTAGCAGAGTCAGTCAGTAGGTTCAAATAGTGTTCAAAAAAGTGGGTTCAAGAGAGATCACTACTTACACGTTTTACAGTACATTAACAAATCTAACAAGAAACTCCCAGAATCCTCTTGCCCCCAAAACATTTCTACAACTCATGTGAATGAGAAAGAAGAAGCAAAAGTATCCTCACTAAGGGCAACATATTCTTTCTTTCTATCTGTGGGGTTGCCTAATTACAAATGCAAGGAAGAGTGAATGAGAGAAAGCGCCATTAACTGGCTGAGAGAAGGAAGAGAGAAATTGTCAACCTGTAAGCATTAGAAGATCAACAATCGACGACAAAGAATACTCATACGCACTTATATTATGCATGTCCTCTAACATTTTCTGATTTATTTGACGCAAACGAAATTTGAACCTCAGTCTGTAACATCAATATAAATAGGCTTTACCAGTTAAGGTAAATGGCAATTCCTCATTGTTAAACCTATTTAGATGAAAGATGCACTATTAGTATGAAAGACTTGTGCAAAGTATTCATGTTGTTCTTTTTTTTTTTGTTTTATGCAAAAAAGAGAGGGAGAATGTAATGCTCTTTGGGTCTCTCCTCTCCTACAGTCCTACCTCATGCATACATAAACACAAATGCACACGGCGCACACCAATTGAAAGAAGAAAAGTTTTATGACAAGCAGCATCTCTCAATCACAAAAATCGTCACTCAGTCTATATGGATACATCATCATCATCATCATCAGAGTTCTTCATCCCCTTCCAATCGATGATCATCGATAACGATTGTAACCCATTTTTCAGAGCCACAATTTTGTTTTTGTTTTTGTTTTTGATTCCTTCCTTGTTTTTGTTCATTTCTTGTAAGAAAGGAATTGGTGATGTCCACACAGTGGATATCCTTCATCAAAAGCTATATTGGTTTTTTCTACTTTTTTGGCTGATGAGGAAGATGAGGATGTGTAATTGTAATCATGCTAACACTTTATGATCTTTTCTTTTTTTGGACGGCTTTGGATATTCTTTCATGACATCAGACCCCCCCTCTCACCATCTCAACTCAATTATTATATACAATGTCCAGCTATTCATCCAAAGCATCTATCTTTTTTTGTTTCAATCTCATCTTCATTCCTGTCCAACCAAACCGACCTGTTTGTCTCTCCTATGGTTATAGCTATATCTTTTGGGCCATTTGATTAAGGCTGGACCACGAAACCTTTTCACTGATCGAAACAGTGTTTAACCAGACCGACCATAAGGGATGAACCCCATGGTCCATGGGCATCAAAAGAATTTCAGATTGTAGATTTAAAACCTGAAAATTTAACACATTTTTCAGTCTTTCGACTGTTTGCTTGCTTTTCTTCCAAGTTCAGTACTTAATTTGATCTTTCTCCTAGGGAGCTACTAAAAACTAAGTCATTGGTTTTTTCAGACTTCAGTATCTGAAGTCTACAGCTTAGAGTTGAAGTCAATTTAGAGCTAGGAATTAGACCTCACAAAGCTGTTTGATTTATGTCTGAATTTATCTCTGAAGTATGTAATGAATAGGCCCAGTGACTTAACTATCAGTGTTTAAGTCTTTAGACTTCAGACTTTAGTCCCTCCCTCCTAACACTTGTTCTTGGACAAAATCTCACTAAAAGTGCTGAAATTAAAAAGACAAAAAACAAAACAAACAAGCAAAGAAGTAAAAGTGAGACATTAGTTCCTCCCTCTAACTCAATCATTAATAAAATCTCACTTCAAGTGCTGAATTAAAAAAGAAAAACAAACAGAAAACAAAAATAGTTTTCAGACTTGAAGACTGAAAAATAAGAAAAGCACATTCCCCTTTAAGTCTAAAATTCAGATCTCAAAACCTAATATAACAATTTCTCTCAGATATTTAACATTCTCTATTAACCTAAAGATATTTCCATCAGATATTTAACAGTCTATTTCTGAGTTGGATCACCGAGTCACCCATCCAATCAACTCAACTCAACTCTTCTTATCTCTCTCTAAAAGTAGATTCCTCAAATGACCCACACCTTTCACCTTTCAAATATTCCCTTCCCAGGTACAAATTAAATACCCACTTCTGATTCTTCACTCATTCTCCAACTTAAAACTCACATTCCAAAGAAGAACCCCTCTTCTTTTCTTCTCTCCCTCATGGTTCCTGAATTAGAGGTATGCCTCTCTAAACCCAATGTCTTCTACATATACAAATATGGTATAGAAAATCACCTAGTACTATCATTAATTAAGTATTGCTTTCGTTTTCCGCACGAATCGCCGCATACTAGCTCGTTCCAAAGTTGCAAAATAATTATGTATTCTTTTCTTTTCTATTCTATTCTATGATTAAATGTATCTGATAAACATGGTTTTTCTAATTCTTAATGATGCTACAGAAACCTCGAGTCACGGAAATACATGTACGAATGGACTGTAATGGTTGTGTGCAGAAGATCAAGAAGGCATTGCATGGCATTAATAGTAATTTAAGTAGTTCAAATGTGTTATAAGTATAACAAATTTTTCTCTCTATTTTTGCTTCTGTTTTCAGTTTTCTTGATATGTATTTCAAAGACATAATTTGAAGGTTAACTGAACTTTTGACAGGTATCTATGACGTTACTATTGATTTCCCCCAACAAAAATTGACAGTAGTAGGGTGGGTTGAACCAGAAAAGATCATCAAGGCTATTAAGAAAACAAAGAAGATAGCTACCATTTGCAGCCACACTGAATCTACTGAATCCCCCTCACAACCCACAGAACCAGCCCCTGAAGCTGCTCCTGATGCAACACCCCCTCCAACAGAATCCCCACCTGCCGAAGCCCCACCACCAGCAGAGCCTCCGAATGACCCACCACCACCAGAAAATCCACCTCCACCGGAAAACCCAACTCCTGAGTTGTCATCATCACCACCGGAAAACCCTTCTGAACCCAAGGATGTGGAAGAAATTCATGTTATACATCACCACCACCCACATGATCATGGATATGGTAGCTTTTGGAACAATCATCCAAATGATCAGGGGCATTGGAAAAATTATCCTAATGATCATGAATTCCAATCCAGCCGACCCGTCTATACTACTCACAGTTACAACACCTACAAACCTTCACCATACATCTCTGAATACTACCAGTATGACGAGCCACCTCCACGACACACACATAACAGTAGGATGGAACACCAGAGTGGAGATTATCGAAACAGTGACGGTAATGGTGATGGGAATAACATTACTTCAATGTTTAGCGACGAGAATCCTAATGCATGTAGAATAGTCTAGAATGTAAGGAGGTTAGCATGTAAAAGACTCTTTCTTTTGTCTCTTAAAGAGAGTCTTAGCTAGAAAGTAAAAGGAGAGTAATTAGTACAGCATATGAGGCAGTAATAACTAATAAGTTGTGTAAGGATGTCTAAAGTAAGAGAATCATATTCCTAGCTTGTTGGTGAAAGCAAGAATTGATCATGTACTCTACTACTAATAAGACAAGGTTAATACTACTCCACTAATAAGACAATGTTAATACTACACTACTAATAAGAAAAGGTTAATACTGCCTGAAGTTAATTTCTATAAAAGAATCATATAAAACCATGTTATTGTAAAACTACATTCTTCGGTCTTTCGCTTTTGGAGAATATTTGTCCCTAATTTGCATTGTCATCCTAGAGCATGTGCAACTCAAAAGAACTAAAAAAAAGGACCTCTTCACTGTGTTTTTATTTTGATAGTTTTATAATTCAATAATCAAAACCATCCAATGTATAGATTCCCATAAATTCAACAGGCAACTCTTCCATTAATTCCAATTAGGTAGATTGGGTGACTGTGTTTTGTCTGAATGGTAATCTTGGAGGAATCATGATTGTATTAAGAGCATAGAGAGGGGAGGGAGAAAAAATTCAGCAATTTGAGGCTTAAACAGCATTTAGGAAAAGCTTTCTGGTGAGACCCTGAGAATCCCTTCAATTTATTGCTTTCAGCAAGGTGCACATCACACTTAACCAAGAAGAAAATTTGATCAAGCCAAGTCTCTGCACAAGAATAGAGTGACTCAATAAAGAAATGATGATCCAAGGAGTTCATCAATCATATGAACACCTAATCTAAGGTTCTGTATTTAGATGGCAGGAAAAAGAAAAGGTGGACTAGATTAGACCCTGTTAGACCATTAGAGTGTGTGAACAGTAATATGTGTAACAGTAACTGTTCTCTAGGTTTTACTGTTGTAACAGTTCTTTTTAATAAATAGATAAAAGGAGGAGAGAGGCTACGCAATTTAGTAACTATCTCCCACAGCCTCCTTCTTCTTCTCTGTAATTGAACCCAAACAATCCAAAGAACTCTTCAATCCTATCCTGAAAAGGTCAAGACTAGAGCTCCATGGTTCACAGAAAAAGATGATATTCTCCCATTCTAGCCATGTTTCAGATGGGAAATCTGAAGTTAAAACTCAGTGTAATCAAAGCAGAAAAAGAAACCAAAAGCCTTGCAATTCATACGCAGCTTTCTCGAAACTTTTTACTGATATAAATTAACTGGCTTATGTTAAAAAAAATACACCATTTTTTCCCCACTTGGTAAAGCAAAATTATGTTGACAAAATTGACAAAGAAAAAGGAACAACTTTCACGGATACAGAGAGGACCCAAACAACAGCCTGGTTGAAACTAAAAAGGTTGACGTTGCTGTTACCAGATGAAAATCTCCGCGCACAACCTGAAACTCTTTTGTTACAAATTAGTGGGCAAACATGCTGCGGAGCAAGCTCTATATTGGATCCCAGTGAAGCAACATCTTGGAACTGCATAATAGAAAAATTATGCCAATAGCCAAATCAATAAATGTAAATTAATAATAAAATGGAAAAAAAAAACAACAAAAAAAACAAAAAACAAAAGAAGGGTTACACGAGGAAGTCAAGATATTTCATGGGTCTAGTCTCAAAACAGAAAAATGTATAAGAGCAATCACTGTCTCTTTTGTAGACGTGGTACACATCCAAAGGGTTCAGGATCCATCATTTAAGTACCCGTGCAAGGCACGAGGGCTTTTTTTTCAAAAAAACAAAAATTAAATTTTTTATTAAATAATTAGAATGTTTAGTTGTTTTAGAATTTTAATTACTATAAATTTTTAAGGAGAGAATTTTTAGAGAGAAAGAGATTTATTGTAATTAGAAAGTTTAGTTGCTTTGATATTATAATTACTATAAATTTTTAAAGAGAGAATTTTTAGGGAGAAAGAGATTTGAGAGAGAATAACACGTGGTATGATTTAAAAAGAATGCTCGTGAGAGAGACATGTGGCAGAGAAAGATTTCTCCTATAGTATATTATAATAGATTGGGCCAACTGTTGGAGATCACCTTGAGATACAAAATTTTGAATGATGTATAATCCATGTGCAAGAACATTAAACAGGCATCTCATCCTCCGATCCTAGCTTGAATGTTACTTCCTAATTCTAGAGTTTTCTAGTAATAAAAGATATCCATCAAAATTCTATAGTTAATTACAAATAATATCTGAAGAAAATAACTTGACAAACAAAATGACTACCTCCTTCAGCGATGCTTAAATATCATTGTCACTACCACTTTGGGATTCATCTTCTTCTTCCCCGTAAACTAATTCATCGATGTCTTCATCTTCATCTTCATCTTCACTTTGATCAAACTGGTTACCATTTAACGATGGTTGTGTTTTGTTCTGCCCAGCCTTGTCAATCTGTGAAAGTATAAAACTGAATACCAACAAAACCACTCAAACATGAATGATTTAACCTGAGAATAAGAAGTTCCAAACCTGTGCCATAACAAGCTGCATGCGGCCAGATAATTGTAGTAAAGGTTGAACAGCTAGACATTTGGATTCTGTCATCTGGAACAAGAAAAAGCCATCTATCACTTATTATGAGTTATCAAAGGTAGGCTCAGATAAATCATAGAGGAGAGAGAAAATATAATCTAAACTGGAGATTATGAACACTACAAATAAAATAGAATGCCCAGTGCAACAGCAGATCATAAATTATGCTTAAGCACAAAAAGGTATATCAGTATTTCAGAATCATGCCCATGCTAAGTTGTGTTAAGGAATTCTGGATGATAAGCCTTGTTTGAGAAGCCATCTAACAAGGAGGTGCAGTCAAAAAACAAAAACAAATAACAACTCTCAACCCTAAAAGCTACATAGTACAAATCCATGTATATGAAGTAGCTACATTCATGAAGTGAAAGTAAAACTGAATATACAACAATAAACCATGTTCGATGAATCAATACGAGGAGAAAATAATTTTATCTTCTCCAACATTTTTACCTTGTACAAGGAGTCAAGCATTTGCGTAGATGTTTCCTGAGATGTGACATAGCAGCTGTGATTTACTAAAATACTACAAATCCATGGAAGAACATATTTTGCACTGCCTGACCTGTTAAAGACAGAAAACATATCAATCATAATTTGTCTGAAGAACTGTGCTGGAAATAGTTATACCAAGTGACTTAACTTGCTGACATGCAGATCTCTAAAACAGAAAGGCACATAAGTTAATGATATTAGTATGCTCTTTGACCTTTAACATCAGAATGTATTATTAAAGTTTCATATCTACTGAAACCAGAGCAGCTTGGATTTCCTATTAATTTGTGCCAAATGAGCAAATTGTACTAAAACATTAACAAATAACACACTCCCAACGTAGCTCTATGAGGAAAGAAATTAACACACCTTGATTTCCACATGGTCACCAGGAATGTCAGCAACTTATACGCATCACGAGAAGGCAAAGACATAATAACTGCCTTTATCTGAGGGGGGAAATAAAGAGAATTAGGAAACCAGGAAGATTTGCGCTTAGTAATAGAATTATTGCCTCAATTAGTAGGTACAGAAATTGCAATGGAGATTATTAAACTATAATGAAGAAAAAAAACCTTCTTTGGTGGGATATTAGCTTCGAAATTGCCATCGCTGAACATGGTAGAACTCAGTGTTAAGTTTTTGGGAGCCCATTGATAACTTCCTATACTAAGATCATCTTCATTACCAAGAATTCCCAATGATCTAAGTCGATCCTCCATGCATGTTGTAACAGTATCCTCCTCAATTTTTTCTTGGTCATCTGTACAAATAAAGTTCATAATTTGAAGACCAAAAAATTTTAAATTTATTATACATCTAAAGAAATATTACTTGTTGAAGTGAAAATGCCACAACCAATGAAACAAATTAAGATATGTTGAACTTACCTTTGGTCTCCAAAGGTTTAGCTTGCCTACTGCTGCTCATCAAATCATCAGTCATTTCTTCCTCAGGATCAATACTTGAATGTCGATGCCTTTTCTTCTTTTCCTGAAAATCTTGAACCTTTGGAATTGGAAGTAAGGCATCTTCAGCATTTGCACGGTCTAACGCAGTGACTGTTAAAACAGTATAGAAGCAGTCAGTGACCATGAATGATCTGGATGCAAATGATAAACAGATTGTTTATATAAAAATAGAAAAAAAATTGCATCCATAAAAAACATCTTATATAAGAAAAGAAAAGGATAACCAGATACTAATGGGAAGACAGGATTTTCCATTATCCTTCCGTATACTATGCACACTGTTCACAAGTGAGAGTCTCCAGATCAACTATTTGATGGTTCCCACCTAATCTCTTAGTTAAAAGTCATCCCAATCAAATTATGTAATGTGACGTTTCAGACTGCTTAAAAAAGATTTGACAAATGCCCAAACGAAAATCCATACAGAGAAGGACATTATGATCCAATCTCTCATTTTCGAGGATTTCAGATCTTCTATCTGTGGACCCATCAAATGAAGTCACAACCAAATCTTCACAGATATAACATAAGGATTTTTTTTTTTGAGCCGTTCATATATGATAGAAGGATTGAAAAGAGAATTATAATGTTCAAAGAATACCAGGCCTTAACAACTTATAAATATGTGGATTTCAAAAGCAGGCGAAACGAAAAGCCTTTTAAAGACAAGACATGTGAAGTTTGTACTGATTTCAATCAACCCCATACTGCATCATTCATTAACAACTCGTCTAAAGGGTATATAGATCTAAGGAGGAAATATTGGAGTAATGAAAAACATACCTTCAGTGCGTAAAATTTGTCCTTTCTGAGACTTGTGTGACTGATCAATTGGCAGGAGAACCCCATCCGGAGTGCTATTTAATATAATGTCTGTACCATACTGAACTAAGATTTTCTCAAACGATGGCTTTATTAAAGAACCATATGCAACAAAAACTTGTCCGGAACCAGGTTTCATGATGCATTGTAATTCAGCAGCAATTATCATAGGTAGTGCCCTCTTCTGATTCTTGGAGAGGTGAGCATCAGTGGATAACGAGATTGTTGTTGGCTTTGTATTGCGTAATTCCTGGACATTTCTTCCATACCAAAGATAACAAAGACCCACTTCCGAAATGGCTAAAACATAAATTCCTGCATCATCTGTTCCCTCACTCTCTTTGCACTTACTATCTAGAAAGACAGCAGGATGCTCCATCGAAAGCACACAGCTGGCAGACTGCTTTTTGCTACCATCAATTTTCCAAACTGCAATATATTTTTCCCCAGCAGCAGATGAAAGCACGTATTTGCCATCTTCAGTGAAGATCATACAACGAACAGCACCCTGTTCAACAGTATAAAACTTAAGTTAAATGAAGCAAAGCAGAGTGAAAGAAAATGATCATATGCCAACTATTTTTCAATAGAAGGTACAATGGAAAAAGAGAAAACAATAGAAAGAAAAAACCATGATAAACTGGTTTCTACTCACAGGATGGCCTGAGAATTTCTGTATCTTTTTATTATCTGAACAATTAAAAATCTTCAACTGACCAGCTGCAGTTGCTAATACATTTCCATCTGATATAGAAGAACCACTATTAGTAGCATAAACATCACTGAACCACCAAAGATTCCAAACACAGGAAATAAAATGTTAATAAATAACAAGAAAAAAAAAAAGCATTAATGAAGTATAGCAACCTGAAGCAGAGCAATTATCAAAGAAGAAATTGAGCAGTTCTTCTCAAAGAATAACACCAAAACTTATATACAAAGTTCACTTGTCACATCTATGCTTTTTGTATTGGTAAAATTCGATTCAAAATACTATCAAACTGATTTGTGGTGTACAGACACACCAGTATGGCCAACATATCCATGGGTTAGTATGGGAATATTTGACTTAACCAACTGGCGAGAAAGGTAAACCACTGGTTTCACCAATAGTCAAGTGTCTAAGAAGGTTTAGAGATCACTTTTATCATTTTTTCCCCCAATGGTTACATTACACATATTCATATCCTAAATTAGTAACCATCATAACAAAGTATTTTTGAGATGAGTTTGTGCTAAACTCTAGATTAGACAGATAAAAATGTATCTACATCTAATGACAAGGTATATTTGGGATTGGGATCACCCTTTGTTACATAGTACAAAATGCAATATTTTACGTCAGTATTAGAACTGATAAATTTGCTGATAACTCAACACCATGAAATGGCAGTAATATTTGTTTTCCTTTTAACTTTAAAACATGAGTTTCAGGAAACTGGTAAGAAAATATATTTACCAGCCGAGATGACCATGGAGGATATCGCCTTCGTAGAAGCTTTAAATTTCCCCAACAGACTACCGGTCGCAGGATCAGTTTGGCAAATCATACCATCAACACCTGCGGTGTATATGCATGAACTCTGTGTAGAAAATGAAATCGCATTGACACCCCTACCAATTATCAAAGGGTTCATGGTTGGTTAGACAAACAAAGTCTATTATAGTTCTTAAAACATGGATATTCATTAATGTAACAATTTTTTAAGTCTCTAACATAATGTAACATCCCTAACAGCTAATTCATAGAGATAAAGGTATCAAGATGTTGATTCAAATGAATAAATCTGTGAAGGCAGGTAGGCAACTTTTGCAGACGCATGTGATTTGGTAATAACCTAGCGCCTAGTGCTTAGATTCATGAATCTGGAGAGCATCATAAGTGTATCAAACTGCCATCCAGATCTTGTACAATGTTCAAAGTGATTATTACCAATAGACCAAACAGAATAAATAAAATAACCAAAAAGGGAACCAAATGATTAACGCCAAGCAAAAGCTTTTTCTACTTAGATGCCAGCTAAATGAATGTAAAGATTTCAGACAAAACTCACCCAGGATGGCAATCATTTAATCTCCATTTCAACTGACCAGCAGATACATCCAGTGCCAGAATATCACCACTGCCTGTTCCTAACACTAACAACGAACACCCAACCTTTCTTTTCTTCTGCAACAACAATAAATTGGATTCCACAACATTGGACCAAAATAGAAAGGAAGAATCACAATTTCAAGAAGACCAAATACCTAATAATTACATAATTAAGTTTACGATAACATTTTATTCCGCAAAAAAAAAAAAAAAAGTATATAACAAACCTTTTTCTCTAGAGATAACCATTTCATGCATGTGTAATCAAGTGAAAGGTGCCCATTTCCTGATTCTTTGTACAAATCTGTACCATCAGTAGATGTAATGTCCGCAAACTGAGTCTGGACCTGACCCTTCAAAGTGTCCCAAACCTGAAAAACAGAAAAGGCAACGTAGCCATTTACACATCTAATTGGCTTATCACCAATTACTCCACTATGTGCATATTAAAATATTGAAAAGAAATAAGAAACTACTGATGAAGAACAAAGTGCAGTAAATATGAACTGTTAAGTATAATCTCTCTTTGCCTTCACATTTCGTCCTTGTATTCTTCTTCATGAATAATAATAACAACAACATTACTTAATTTTTTTATTGGGAAAATTCATATTTTATTTCAAGAAAGACAACTGGAGAAGTAAATACAAATACGCAAAGCGTGCACAAAGAAAAGTAAACACAAATTCTTCATTGAACCTTCAAGACTCATGGTTATATAAGATTAGAGCTAATAACTGTTAATGGCGTAAGTATACATGCAATGTTTGACATGTTTATGACTTGTTGCAGTACGTTTATTCTGAATACTCAGAATCGCGAAATCTTACCTTAATTCGTCCATCTCCCGAACTGATTGCGAATAAGTCTGAAGAAGGACTAAAGGATGTCAAAAGATCTCTGGTATTTGGTGAACCCATAATCCTGCAAACAGAAATACTGAACTTCATTTAAGTATTAAGCATTAAAACTGATCAAATTGCACTACTTAACAAAACCCTAGAGAAGAAAAAAGAGGCAATGTGATCTTAAACCCAAAAAAAAAATCAATTTGTGTTCTCCACCAAACCTGAAATTTTGCTTCTTGATGCCAAAAACTGAATTACTTTAGACCCTATTTGCTGGGCGAAATTGGAAAAGCAGAAATTTTTGTACTTGAACACTGAAGGGATGTTTGTATTTAGCATTAATTAGAGGTTGCGTCCCATTCCACTATTTAGTGGCTTATAAAACCTATTTAGTGGTAATGTGTTAGTTTTTCAATGTCTAATTAGACATCAGTTTACCTTTTTACCCGTCATAAACTACTTCAAAATAAACCATACAAGAATGCCATATCAAAATTAAATCCATAATAACTCAAACCCAATGCTCCTTTGGTGTTAAGAATACAGACATCATTTATTGATTTTAGGATATAGTTAAATGAGTGACCTCAACACCTTGGACTTTATTAAAGTTAGTTGTAAAATACAATCAATCCCTTTTCTAACAAGTTGGTATCTCCTAATAATTTAGTTTGGTTTAAAAACAATCTTTGAATCTCTCAGAAATCTCTAATTGTTTTAGTGAGTGACAATCATTCACTGAAACTAATCATTTGGCTGGAATGTATCAACTTTATACTAACTGAAATAATTGGTCGAAACCAGGTTTTAGACCTCAGGTACAACTACTACTCAATAGATGAAGAAAATAAACGTATATGTCCCTCTAACATACATTTTACAGAAACCTTGAATACATTATTGACCAATTAAGGCTTAATGAGCTTCCTACCAGTTGAACCCTATCAACTTTAGCTATACTATACTATTAAAAAGTATCCCAATGCCATACTATACTATTAAAAATGTAATTACTAATCAGTGACTAAAAGTTGAAACCCATTACCAAAATGGCATTTCAGACTCATCCCCTGAACTTCCTTTTGAAATCTGCCTCTGTCATTGCCACCTAATAAAGCAATCTTTCAAGTTTCTCCTAGTAAATGACTCCTGTACACAACTCCAACTAAATCACTCTGGTTGAACCTCCCACATCAACTCCCATCCATTACCAATTTTTCTCCAACCAGTATGAATTAAGTTCAAATGCATCCTCAAATGTTTTTTGTGTGAGATCTTTAGTAGGGTTTCCTGTGAGATGTTTAGTGGGGGTTTTGTGTGAAATTGTGAGTAAGACAACCATCAACTATCTACCATTAACCTCATAAATTTCTGCAACCGAAACACATAGAAAGAACTAGAGAGAAAAATAAACAAAACGAAATTTCTACAAATACTACATGGTTGCAAGCTAAAATTAGATAGATAGATAGATGGATAGATAGATAGAGAGAGAGAGAGAGAGAGAGAGAGAGAGAGAGAGAGAGAGAGAGATTGTGTACCTTTGCTGAAGCTTTTGAAGTGCAAAGGTGACTGGTTTTTGGGTTTCACGGTCGTGGTGGCCGGTGGGAGCAACAGTAACGATTGAATAGAGAGAGAAAGAGAAAGTGAAAGAAGAATTTTAGGGCATGTAATAACAAACGCCCCCTGAAATTAAAAACGGCGGGAGTTGATTCAGATAATTTACGGGAATGAAAGTCGGGGAGAAAACGGGACGAGCACCCCTTTGATTTTTCCTAACAAAAACCCTAGCATAAACCCTTTGTCCCTTTTGGGCTACGGAGGAATGCAACTTTGGCGGGTTGGATCGGGTTGGGAGTCGTACCCCGAGGGTTGTCAACGGGTCGGTTTTCTAGTTCGGTTTATTGAACTACAGGAGCGGGAACTATATCGAATCAAACTATACAAACCCTTTCTTCAAATATCTAGTCTTACAGGTCAATTTTTTATCTTGGTAGATTTGATTTGAAGAATAACGAGTTAGATTTGTTTGTGTTTTGTTTATACTGTGAAATAAAGAAGAACCAACATTAAGGAACTAGAAATTAGGGTTTTTGATGTTTTATGTGGCATTTATCTTTGTAAACCAAGCAACAGTAAGTGGTCAATGCATATTTACTGTGAGTATACCAAGCAGCAATGAATGTTAATTATAAACGTTTACTACAGTAAATCTTTACCATTGTAAACATTTGCTAACTGCAAACTTTTACCATGGTGTCGAGCCGGCCCTAAAAGGGAAAATGCTATTGGGACCGAATGCAAAAAATTGATTGGAAGTTCTCACCGTCTATTCTTAACCATTTTCAATTAATTTTTTATAGGATAGTTTTAAAATGGATTAATTTTTGTGAAGATGATCTACATGGTGGGGAGAATATTTTCACAAAATTCAGCCCTTGGATCTAATCCAAGTTGACACCACATGCATTCAGTTTGCATTACATTTCGGTCCCAATACCAGCACTTTATTAAAAGTAGTTGAGGTCTTAGCCTGAGGGTCCTTCAAATACAGGAGGATAGGTTCCCTCCAATCATCTGTTTCCACATCGTTCATGTGCACTGCCAAAGTCCGTCCGGTCATGTAGGAAGGCAGTTCCCTATTTACCACCTTGAAAATATTTTCTCCTACATCTCTTGAGACAAGCAACGGATGAACGCCCCTAACTCTCAAAGGCGTGAAAGTTTTGGTCTAAGAAGTTCGGACACGGTGATTGGACACATACATGAATACTATTTTCTTAAATTATTTTTTTTTTTTCAATTATATAAAAACACGACGAAACACGGGGTACAATACGGATACTCTTCTCTTAGTATCAGTGTTTCTTAAGACTTTTGGTCTTTTAGGTCCCTCACCCATTATCTCATTCAAATTAATTCTAAATTTTTTTCCATTTCATTTAGAATGCCCTACCCATTAGAATTCCTAATTTTTTTCTCGTAAGTTGGAACATTATTGGACATTTTTTTTTCTTTTCTTTTCTTTTTTGTCAACACAAACTGGCGACATTGCACCCATGAGCCCTGTGCACCCAAGAAATACATTAGTAGAACCTCTACTTTTTTTAATTTTATTTATATTAAGATTAGTTTTACTCTTATACCTTATTTACATTGTGTGTGAGCCACATAGAGATTATTCAACAGTTGATTTTGATTAGCATTATCGTCGCAAAAAATTCACACAGGCTCACATATATAAGCGTAATCAGGGTGAAAGAATAAAGGGTTTTTTTGAGGACAGTCCCTCGTATAATTAGCAATTAGGGATCAGTCCCCGTTTTCTCAAAAAGCTGATATAGGTCCCTTTTTGGATGGAAACCGTCAGTTCCCGTTTTGTGGTGCACATGGACAAAACACGTGCACCAGTTTGACGAAAATGCCCTCACTTGTGCACCACGTGAGGAACTGATCCCTAATTGCTAACGTGCACCAGTTTGACGAAAATGCCCTCACTTGTGCACCACGTGAGGAACTGATCCCTAATTGCTAATTGTACGAGGGACTGATCCCTAATTGCTAATTGTATGAGGGACTACTAAAAAATTTTATACTTATATTCTGCATTCAGCTTTGATTTTTTATTCAGTTAGACATTTGAGTGTTTTTATGTAAGTACATGTGGCACTACTACTCTTTCTTTGGATCCCATTTTGATAAGTAATTTTTGTCATTTTTTTAAACCTGCAACCCTACTCTTTCAATATTTTTTTTATTTTTTTATACAAATGGCAATATTTTTTTGTCAAAACACGTGCACCAGCTTAAAAAAATGACAAAAATTACTTATCAAAATGGGATCCAAAGAAAGAGTAGTAGTGCCACATGTACTTACATAAAAACACTTAAATGTCTAACTGAATAAAAAATCAAAGCTGAATGCAGAATATAAGTATAAAATTTTTTAGTAGTCCCTCATACAATTAGCAATTAGGGATCAGTCCCTCACGTGGTGCACAAGTGAGGGCATTTTCGTCAAACTGGTGCACGTGTTTTGTCCATGTGCACCATAAAACGGGAACTGACGGTTTCCATCCAAAAAGGGACCTATATCAGCTTTTTGAGAAAACGGGGACTGATCCCTAATTGCTAATTATACGAGGGACTGTCCTAAAAAAAACCCAAGAATAAAATAGATAAAAGTGGAACATGCAAAAGATTTAAGAAGGTGGTGAAAATATCTAATCCATTTATTCTCTAGGCCTTGCTCGATACATCCGCAAACACTTGCTCTGCAATCGTTTACCGTATTTTAGGAGAAAAACACGTGCTTGGTTCGCTTCCGTAAACAGTCGATTTATCGTGGTCCCTCCGTTTCAAGGTAAAATGACGGCAAATGTTTCCGACATTGAAAGTGCTGCAAACAATTGCAACTTTTTAGTGATTGTGATGCTTTGATGGACGACTCAAACGGCAAGGATTTAGGATCACCCATCTTTGTTCATAATAAATTTTTTTTTAAAAAAAAAAAAAAAATTTCTTCCCATCCAAAACGTGGGTATTGGACTATTCGATAACTGGCCGTTGGATTAATTCTTTGTGATGAGTGTTCGTGGTCTGGCCCTTGTGCATGCATGTTTTGAAATCAATGGCTGAATATATATACCAAATCTTGCTGATCTTCGAACTGAGAGTAAAGGACCCAAAACAAACACGATTCTTTTTGAGCCGTTATTAGTGGTAACAAACACTATTTCAAATCCCCCCTTAAATCTCTCCTCATCTACACTACCACCTCAACTAACTGATCAGTTACCATCCCCCCTCTCTCTCTAGATCTCTCTGACTCTTCTCTCTTTCTCTCTCTAAAACCCAAGTCGACAATGCAATCAATTTGGGAAGCAAAGGGAAGGACAGGCTCAAACAGTTGCAGAAGTATTATTGCCAAGAGAGACATCAAGGCTCCTCCAAAGTCTTACTTTCTCAACATTAGCATCACCACCAAGAAATCAAGAGCTTTTAATGAATCAGCACCAAAGGTAAGAATCAAGATCCCCAAGTTACTAGTTGAATCTATCAAGAAGAAACAACATGAAAAAAATGGTACTGATGTTCATAAGACCAGCAATATTAACAACAGTACTACTGTGAAGAAATTGGTTGATCATAAAAAACTTCTCTCAATCAAAAAAGTTACATCACTCCTCTCTAATGTTATCCATATTAGTAAGAAATCTTCTGTAACTAGAAACACTAGTAAGCCTGGTAGAAATGCAGAAGAATGCCAACGTCGACGCATCAGTACCGAAGACATCTTCACGAAGAAGACTTCGTTGGAGGATTTCGAGTGGTCTGAAAGTAGTACCAGCAGTAGCACCATGAGTTTGAAAAGTGGGGATCAGCCTTTTTCACATCCACCCAAAATTTGTGATCTCTTGAAGGAAAGAGTAGAGATCAATGAGGAAGATGTAAATCAGTTCGGGTTCAATCCAGAGCATGCAAAACAAATAATCACTACTTATAAGCTACCTTCATCAAAAGTGAAAATGGCTTTCAAGAGCTTCTTCAACAAAAGAACTCCTTTCAACTTTATTACAGGCAAAAGCAACTCCCGCAGTAATAGCAGCAACATTCATAATTCCTGTGGTAGGGGCATTGGGTTTAAAGAAGAAGTATATTGCAAGTCTTCTCTAAAGATTCAAACAGCCAAAGAAGGGGATGAAGATGACTGCAAGGAGTTGTGCAAGAAGAAGATTCTACTGGGAATGAAGTGTCAACCGCTTAATTTTACTGGTATAAAAACAGCCAAAGAAGAGGATGAAGATGACTGCAAGGAGTTGTGCAAGAAGAAGATTTTATTGGGAGAGCGGTGTCGACCGCTTAATTTTACTGGTGTTCTTTACTAAGATTGAGTATTCTTCAGCATGATGGTTATTAGCCAGTGTTTCATTAGTGTAAGCAACAGTGAGGCCAGTGACTTGAACATAAGAGTAAAGAAGCTATTTAGACCTGCTTTAGAAGTCTTTAATGTAATTCATTTGTTTTATTTTCTCATCTAGTAGCCTTTTTTTTTTTTGGTGGAAAGTTTAATAGAACAGTTTGTTTTGCAGAAGAGAAGTACTAAATGAACATTTTATGCTTATTATTGTTATTACTATTATTTATTAATATTCATAATATAATGCAGGATTTCTTCATGAAAAAAGCCAAAAATTAATCAAATATTATATATTGATGGTTGCAATACAGTACATGAGAAAGATGGGCAAATGAGAAGATCCATATTGCAAATGTTGCATCTGTTTCTTCTATATGAAAGCGTTGCATTGCATTGGAACTGTAGGAGGTTCATATCCTACTATTCATACAAAAAAGGATTAACAGAGAGCAACAACAGCCAAAGCAAGCAAATCGTTTTGCAATCTCACTTCAAGGCCTCAATGGTTTCAACCCGAGTGATGCTCGGATCCTGTTCTGTTCTGCAATCTCCGGATCTGGGTGGTCTGTCCCGTCATCCTTCACTTTCTTTTGCTTCTTCTTCCTTGTCTCCTCATCTTCACCACGTCTCCGAGGGCTAGCACTGTTGCGAGTGTGTCTCTTGCGATGATCCCCACCTTCACGGTCCCCACCGCGCTCCTTACGGTCCCTACTCCTGCTCCTGCTTCGGCTCCTAGAACGGCTTTTCTTCCTCCCTCGGTCTCTGTCTCTCCTCTCCCGATCCCTTCCATCTCTCTCCCTTTCCCACCTGTCACGACCATAATCCTTCTCATCTCGTAAGCGGTGACGGTCTCTATCCCTGTCCCTGTCTCTATCTCTATCTCTTTCACGTCCTCTACCGCGCTCCCTGTCATAGTCTCTGTCATAGTCCCTGTCATAGTCCCGGTCCCTGACAAAAGGAAAAAAAAGCAATGAAAAGAATGTCTTGGTTAAGCTTTGAATATGTAGAAGTTCAAACTATCATGTCTTTCAGGTCGGTCTATCAATGGTTCAGTTATCAAACTACACAGAACTGGAACCTTTTTTTTTTAAAGAAAAGAACTGGAACCTATTAAATATCTCCATTCTGGTTCTAGTATAAAAAAATGTTAAAATCAATACAAAAGTCAAAAAATTTATCAGTTGTTTTCCAGTTCCTATTGGTTTGGTTCCAGTCCCATCAAATATCAAAGTAACGATAACAGGAATATATCATATAACAGTCCGGTTCTAGTACTATTGTACTAAAATACGTCAAAATAGAACCATGTAATCCAGTTCCAGTTCAGTTCTCGGGTACCAATTGACACCTTTATAAATGTTAAAGTGTGCACCAATAAGAATGATAAATTGATCACATGCAAAACTTAAGTCAACTTGGCCTCGTGCCACTCTCAGCTTCTCAGAGCTAAAATAAAAGCTAAATTTCCATAGAAATAAACTTTCTTTCTTCTTTATTTTTTTCTTATGAAGATAGAAATAAACTTCCTCTTGCTCAAACTAGAGAGAAAATGGTAATTAATTAATTAGATAAGATCAAGAAAAAGAAAAACAATCCGGAAACTACTAGGAAAAAGAGTCCTAAACCAACCATCGTATAAACTGTATTAGAGTTGTGTGACCCATCATACTTCTCACTGCACACTACCAGTACAGAGAAACCTGGCAGGGTCATTGACTATTACTGTAGGAAGCTTTTCAATCTACTAAAGGCTTTAAATGCCAGTAGTAGTAAACGAACTCGTGAGATATAAGAGTTGCTCATACACCAGCTTCCAATATATATCATACACTCTTCAGGAGAGAGATGGATAAATCAATAATTCTTGCTAAATATAGAAGAAATTCCCTGAGGAATATGTCAGTCTAAGCATAATTATTAAGAAGGTGGAATCATGCCAAGTTCTTCACTTATTAGTAGCTGTGACAGGGCAACAGGTCTAGATAGGGACGGGCTGTCTGTTGCTTTTAAATCTAGATTTACAAAGTACACAGTAAATCAAGTCAAGAATTAAAAAAAAAAAAGCAGGATCTTTTTCCAATAAAAAATGAGAGAAAGCTAATTTGACGAGATAACATGTTGAGGAATATGACGAAAAGGCTTGAACGATATTTTGGAACTTGGAAATCGATGAAAGGAAGATTCAACAAACACACAAGATTAGAACAAAATGACTAGAAACAAAATCTGGATTTCAAATAGTAAGGAACAGAAAAGGGAAACATAGTATTTGGTAGTAAATCATACCTGTATTGCCTATGACTATCACGTTTTCTATCCCTATCTCTTGTAGGACTCCGACCACGATAGTAATCCTGTTATAAATGAGAAAGAAACCTGCATAAGAACCTTCCTATAGCAAACATAATAAAGAAGTTCTAATTCCTTATGAAATAAACTCCCAACCTTATCATTGCCCCCAGCTTCTACCCCATCCATTGCTTGGTCATCCTCCTCTTTATCTTCTTCCTCCTCAAAATCGTCTTCCAAAGCACTTCTTCTAGGTTCCAAAGTCCCGATTGATTCAAGAGTCCATCTGTTAATATACAATCCATTAGGAAAAAAAATGGTCCTGAATTCCAATAGCAGTTAGTAAAAGATCAAAAGATGTGCTACTAAGAGCCAAAAATAAATACGAAGCAGTAAATGCCATAATTGCAAACAAATGATTAATGCATATTATCGGATACTTTTTTACATTGAAGTACTTCTTATGAAGGGAATCATGGTATTCTCAGATATACATAAAACATGACAGAAATAATACAGCAAGGATGGCTTTTACAAAAAAGACCAAATGCTAATGCAACATTTTATAAAAAGGGATAAAGGTTTAGTAGAAAATAGATGCTATATCAAGAAAAACTCACCTTTTCTTGATGCGTGGCAGAGCAATATCACAGGAATAATCTTTAGTCAAGAGCTCATCTATAAGCTCATCCACATGGGTCAAAGAGTAGCCTGAGAAAGAGAACAAGAAACTATAAATTAATATAAGCACTCAAATTAGAAGAGCAAACTAATACATAAATAAGAACCACAAGCCATACTTACGTCCATCTGCTAATTTTTGCCTCAATTTTCGATAATCATTATATAGTGGCTCAAGATACTGGTACACATCGGTATCTGTCCCAGTTAGACGCAAATAAAAGGCACCAAGAGCACGAACGTATCTGCCACAGCAGAACAGAATATTAGATCTCAACTACGACTTTCAAAGGTGAAATGAAAGATGAGCACAAACTAAAAATTCAGAAGGAAAATAAAGAATAAAGAATAAAAAATAAAAATAAAGCATGAAATAGATAAAGCAACTAAGTGTGTGTCTAATAATGTATAATAACAATCTAAATTCAATTGTGAACATTTTACCATACTCAAGGTCTCACTTTGAATAGAAAAAAATTCAAGGAAATCAAACTTTGGATGTACACAAACTTTTGTATGCCAACAGTGATTATCTCCAAGATTGGTAATATAGAAAAAATGGAATGAGTAACTGGAGCAACTCTCAACAACACTTAACAGGAGTGACCTGGCGTACTCGATCCGCCATGTGGATGACGAAATATTACAAAGATACAGAAAATTTCACAAATTTCTGAATGAAAATGCATGAACTACTTTTTCTTCAATTGGGATAATGGGGAGTTAATTTTGCACTTCAAACAAAGGAGACCTCAGTTTAACTTTTACAAGAACAGACTACCCCTAGCACTAGGGGATAGATGCTATTTTCCCGAAAAGAGGGCCAAAATGTTTACCCTAAATTCTTAATGCAAATTACATTAAAAATGAATCTCTCACCAAAATTTTCTTCCCCTTGTTCTTCTGACCTGAACTCCAACCATGTTATATCAAAATCAAACTCAAATTGCATCCGAAGCTCCAACCTTTAACAGTGTACACACTCATACCCTAAAATGTTTTCTACATGAACAAATTCCAAGTATAAAGTTTCAATAGAAATATAAAAAATGAAAACCAGAATTGGCTTTTTTGTGAAGTGGGTTAGATTGGGTTAAAACTTGTGACAGGGTAAGAAGCTGAGCTAATAAAACCAATGGAACCCCTACCTATAATAAATATGATGGAAGGACAACAGTAATAGGTGATGTAATTCAAAAGATTTATTCCACAATTTTACTTCGTTGACATTTAACAATAAAATCGATTGAAGTAATCAAAATTTCTTAGCTGAGACCCAATAAAACGAAACTTTTCAAAACCCTAATCATCTAAATGAGAGGTGGTATGTTGTATTTTTAAAGAGATTTGATACTTACTTGTAGTCTTCGTTCTTGATGAATTCGACGACGATGTCCTTCTCTGGTTGAATCTGAAGCATCTTCATGACGAGGCACATAAAAGGTGTTGGCTTGCGGTTACCGCCAAAAGTACCGCCGAGGTGATCGAGCTCCATTGCCTTGTCGACTAGGGTTTCTGCAGTAAGACCGAAGCACTGTTCTTTCCAGTAGGTGTTCTGGTAGATCTTCGACCTCAATATCTTCTCCACCAGGTTCTGAGGGTTTGTCCCTCGAATGCTTTTCGCAGCAGGGTCCGTACGATTTGCCATTGCTCATAGAAACAAAAACAACACTACTGACGACCAAACCCTAACCCTAATCCTTCTCCTTTTGGATCCAATACGAGGAACCCTAACCCTAACTCTTCCCCATCTTCGTAACAGGAAAATAAACAGAGGTCATGGTAGAATGCTAGCGTCGACATAAATAAGATTTAACCGTTTGATTATGTTTGTTGGGCCATACATCGCACGGCTTAAGATTAATCCAAGAGCTAGACAAAGTCAGACTTGGTCAAAGTAAATTGTCAAGGGACTCATAATTAATTATTCCACTTATGAGGAACTTAAATCGAATAAAACGCAAGATTTATAATTAGGGTTTCTCAAATCTATAAATGTATAGTTTCTCCGTCTTCATCACACATCTCTCAAAGTATACAGAGGATGGAGGAGGTTCTTAGTTAGGGCATCTTCCCCATCTCTTTTAGTTTTTTTATTGTTTCAAAGTTTGGGTTGTGTTTAGTTGGTTCCCTGTTTGAATTAGGGTTTTCTGTATTCGTTTTTGTTTTGAATTCTTTTCTGAAATTGGTGGGTTAGGGTTTCTCAGTGATGTCAAAATTGATGACGAGTCTGATATCCATTCTTAACCTTGATGTTAACTGAGGCATTTGTCTGAGAGGAACCCCACTCTAAAACCCTTTTTCCTCTTTATTTCATTGTTTAGGTTTTAGTTTTCGTTTAAGCGAATCGTTTCATTATCGAGTTCATACGATTCTCAAAAACCTAAAATCAAGATTGAATGCATATATTTTGATTTTTGGGTACAATTTTTTATTATTTACTTTGTCGAGATTCAGATTAAAAAGGGCTGATGATGATAATTTTATTATCTTAGCGGATTTCAGTGAGATTTTATCTATGATCTGATTGTTACACACACTGAAGCCTAATCTGGTTTTTTTTTTAAAACTATTTATAACTTTTATTTTCATTTTTTTTTTGTTTCATTACCATTTGAATGAAAGTTAAGATTTTTTTAATGCGAATTAGGGTTTTGATTAATCTTTCTTATAGTTCATGGTTTGAAGAGGGGGTTGTTAAAATGTATTTGAAGCTTTGAAGGTATAGATATGATGCAATGATGAGATGAAGCACACGAGGGTGTGTTAAGGGCAGTGGAAGAGACCTAAAAAATCTCTTCCGTGAGTCTTATAACCAAAACGACTTCTCCTTCCACTGAGCATCACATCTTATCAAGCTTGATCGATATTTTATGAAATTTAATTATGAGTGATTAGGGTTTCTTATCTATAGATGAAATCTTATAAATAAACAATCAATCGATAAAAATAAATTAAACCTTATAATTAAGGTTATTAAAATTTTGATAATGAAGCTAACTGGATCAAATTGAATCTATTGGATAAGAACATGAGTTATTAATGGGGTCTCATTTTCTCAAAACCGATTTAATTGGTTTTGTACTTGGGTTTTTTGATTGATTCTTTACACAACCAGTAAGAAATTTTCAACTAATGAGAAACCCTAATTAGGTTAACG
The DNA here is from genome assembly GCA_002174775.1 of Macleaya cordata. Taxonomy (NCBI): domain Eukaryota; kingdom Viridiplantae; phylum Streptophyta; class Magnoliopsida; order Ranunculales; family Papaveraceae; genus Macleaya; species Macleaya cordata. Next base: position 38,724 of record MVGT01001335.1, on the reverse strand, counting down.
GCAGTGCTAGGGTTACAAAAAAAACTACAGTATTTGGTACATAAAGGTACAATTTAGGGTGAGATTCAGATCACTCTTTCGGATGGGGTGAATCACTCTTTCGGATGGGGTGCCAATTACAAGGGTATTTAAAACATATTGAGAAAGAAACATTGAGTCTGATCACATAAAAACAGGCTCACCTCTAAAGGAAAAAAAAAAATCTTGGAGCTGCCTTGATAGAAAGCAGTGAACTGGATTTATTGTCATGACCTAAATTTTTCATGGGTCTTTTCTATCATGGAATTAGATTCATCAAGATGGCTTACATTTCTCTGTATTTTTTTTTTGCCTTGAAGGCTTTGTTTTTGAATCAGAAAGTATATACATCTTATCTAGTAAAAGAAAATAAAATAAAAGGCAAAAAATGACATGATGATGCATATCAAAAAGAAAATGGCATCTAGGCAAAATCTGTCTTTTGAAAGGTTGCAGAACTGTGAAAGAAGAGACAAATAGCTGAAATATCATCCACAGCAATGCCCCGTCTCTTAAGTTTCCATGCACGAGCTGCGCACTCGACCAGTCGATTAGCGGCTTTTCCTCTTTCCGGTGTTGAAGAAACAATCTGCACTGCTTCTTGGTTGGAGATAACATCCCATACCTGAAAAACCAAAGCAAAATTCAGTACATTTTCAGTTCCATTCTTTTCTATATACTGCTACACGTCATATGAAAATAAGTACTAAAAATCAAAAGATCTTTCTAAAATTCTAAAAAGAGAGTGATTGTGAACATTTCAATACATACCCCATCTGTTGCCAGAATAACAAATTGGTCTTTGCTGCTTATACTCCTTTGTGTCACTTCAGGAACAGAAATAACCCCAAAGTCCTTAACACAGAAATCCCCAAAGGCTCTTGACATTGCCAACCCTGGTGTTTCCTCAGCTGGTAGCCATACTCTATGCGTCCCTGGTTCATCGTCTAAGCAGAACACCCGTCCTTTGCACTGCAGTATCCGGTCTGCCTCCTCTGTGAACAATGTGAACAGAATTTAAAGATCCATAGAAAGGAGAAAACTTAATTAGGTGAGTTTGGATCGCAGTAGGAAGTAAGCTGGAAAGAGATAGAGAGGAACTCACGAGGTAAGTTCGGTTTGAAGTCAATAGTTAGCTGAACAGGAACCAGGGTGCCATCATCAGAAGTCGTTGCTAACACAGCACGGGAGTCTCCAACATTTGATATGAAAATGTGGTCACCCTAACAAACATCAATTTGGAGAAGCTTCATGTTAGTTCTGCTCGAACTCGACTAAGCTCAGAATGCTAAACTAGTCCTGAACTGACAACTGAACTCAACATGGAAATATTGATATGTAAACCTGCACAAATCTTCTTCTTTTTTCATTATCCAAAACCAAGTGCATAATAGAATACTGGACTGGCTGGACTGGCTTTAATATTGCTTAAAAGTAAACTGAAAGATACAAAGACATATACAAGTCGAAAAATAGAATACTGGACTACCTTTTTAACTTTAAGCAGCTCTATGACGTCTAATATCATCTCAAGCTGGAAAGCAGCTATGCGTATCCATAGATGCAAATAACAATCAACTCAAATTGTCTATTCGAATCTTCCATCCTTGGATAGGGATGTAACCACAGAATTACTCCAGTATGGATTTATTATTCTACCTATTAATTAAAATTTCAGGACTATTTCCCATAGCTTTAGTGAATGGCCAAAATTCAGTGAACATTGGATGATGATCTGATCTGGCTTTGATCCATCAAAGAGGTGGGCTATCAAGTAGATGGTATGGGATTAACAGCAAACATACAACTTGGACAATATTAACGGATTACACCATTTAACTTACAAGACTTTTAAAAGGAGGTATTTCTTTGTGAAAAATGTCGCAGATTATTCCTCGTTTCAAAACGAAGGATGGTTATTTCTTCCACATACGGATCTTTGATGAACACAGTTCTTGTTTGCCCGGCTGAGCTTGGAGCTGCCATTGCCTCAAGAGCTTGACAGAAAAATGCTGTACTCAACTCAAATTATCAGATTGCAAGGTTTGCCTAATACAAAAGGACCAAAACAACTGCTTAAAAGGTTTTATGAAAATCAAATTTCAATAGAACACCTTGAAATTTTCTATATCCATCTTTCAGTTGAAATTTCCAGTCTCTCAAAATGGCTTGAATGTTACCAACAAAAGCTAATTTGATGTTTAACAGTTAAACCACGTTCTACTACGAGCTTTGGTGGTCTGAGAACCAACCAACCATCCCATGTAAAACAAGACCATGAATGTTTTCAAGTTCTAAGTAGTTCTACCATAAGTGGAAGCTTTGGCTTCTTTTGCAGGCAGGAAACCCATTGAACAATTAATTTAGTTCAGCAGTGAACAGAATTATACCTACTTTAATCAACAACTTTTTAATTTCATCGACATGGCTTTCTTCATCTATATCTACTTCTAAAAAAAAAAAAAAAAAAATCCAAGACAGACTAGTGATGCATTTAACAGTTAACAGAAATATGCAAACTTAACTACCAAAGTGAAACCACATCCCATATATTAAAAGGAACTACAAAACTAGAACTGCTGGTTACCTGTCTAACAATTGTCAAAGAAGTGGTACCACTGTTGAATGAATCAATCCCACGGTGTTGCTCGAGCTCCCGATCGATGGAAGCACAAGCTTTTAAGTAGGATTGCTTCCATATGCTGAATTGTTGATGCTTATTATCTAATCCCAACTCAAACTTTGGATCCAGGGAAGCTAAAGCAAGAGTCTCTTGCCAATTGCTTAACAATGCCGATGGCATGGAATCCCTGATATGTTTTGCTACAAAATGGCCCCAAGAACCATGCCCATCAAACACTCCACAAAATATCATGTCTTTTTGACATCCAAATTCCTATCAACCACCCAAACAAACAAAAACCCTTATCTCAAAATTGTGGGAAAAAAAAAAAAAACTACATTTCTTCAAAATATCTAATCTCTGAAACTACATAAAAAAGCTTATCAAATTGCCAAAACACTAGAAATCAAATAACTCATACCTCCCATACAAGGAAGCAATCTTGATTCACTGCTTTATTGCCTCTTTTAGAGTAAGCTGAAGCAAAATTATTTGAACCATAAGCATCGACAACGCCGGAAGTGTGCAATATCAATTCATTCTTCTTTGCTTCTTTGACCATTGATTTGAAGACTTCCTTACCAACATCATTCACACCTTTCTTCCCTCTTTTGATGGAAAAAGACCCCGCCAGTCCATTGAACAGAGATGAAAACTTTCCCATTTTCTCTGCAATTCAAATACCACAGAGAAATCTTTAGTCTTTCTTCCTCTCTTTCATTTCTCCAATTTCAAAAAAGCTAAGAATCTATACCCCAGAGATAAAGTAAAAAAAAAAAGATCCAAAAGAAATTGAAATCCCTTTTAAAGCTCAAAAAAAAAAAACGGAAAAACATTTAATCTTACATCAATTTCTTACAAAAGACATTAATTTTACTTCATTTTCTTTCAAATCATCATAAATTTCAATTAAAAAACAAACCCATATCAGAAAATGAGAAGTTTCTTGTTTGTTTCAAAATTTAGAGTGTATTTAGTACAAAAACTTAAACAGTTAAGGATGAAAGAAAAGACCTTTTTCAGGTGATTGTGTTAGCAAAATCTGAAGTTACAGAGCTAAAAACTGATGGGTCTGCTACAGATAGCTCTCTGTCTCAGCCTGTTCTTGATACCACTTGGGCTATTTGAGCTGAGATTTGGAGATCGAAACACTTCAGATCTCCTATTACTCTCCATTTTATCTTTAATTTGCGACAAGAAACCAAAAAGCCTGTGTGTACTGTTTTCTTTGTTTTTTACATGTACGTTTAGGATAATAAGCTCTGCAACCAAAATGATTTAAAAAAGTGAATTTTGCAGAAGAGATTCTACGATTTGCTTCTTTTAAGATTAGAAAAGGAGCTTAGTGGTCAATGACTATTATACCCTGATATATTCGTTAGATGAAGTTAGATATAAGGGCATTTTTGGGTAATAAAAAATATGAAGTATGTTTGCCACTCTGGCTCAATTTAAATAAGAGTTTGTGAGGAAATTATAAAATTAGGGAAATTTTAGTGTTACCTCCTTTTGACTGTCAGCTTGTATATTCACCCCTCATGTAAAGGACAGTACGTTCACCTTTGGGGTTCATTAATAAGTGCTTTTTTTAATTTACACCAATAAAAAAACTAAAAAAGTAAGTGATGGGTTTCATGGGGCACGTTTTAATTCTGTGGGAGATGATAAAGAAAACATTGTTGACTGAATAATCGATTAACGGACCTACTACATTATTAAGAGCATGATCATGATCATGATTATATATAATTAAAAGTGATTTAATGATAAATCGATTTTTAAAAAAAGTTGGAATTAGAGTGTTCCCCACAGTTTCTATTTTTTCTACTTTTGTTGTTTAAGCACCTGCATGTATATGGGGGGTGTTAATGGGTTTGTTCTGCTATTGAACTACCCAAAATCATAATCTATTTTGGTCCTTGTTTAGAGTTTCGGCCTTCGGCATTCAAATAATTGAAACTATAATCAGAATAATTGGTTTCGGTACTAATCGATTCTTAAGCATTTTGATTATTGCTTCTTGTTCTACAAGTGACACCACGATCAAATTCGTAGAGAATTCAAGCTAGATTAGCACGAATCGTTAATCTCTAAGAAAATCGACACAAATCGTTAATCTTTTACAAAACCAGCATGAATCGTTAATCTCTTACAAAATCAGCATGAATCGTTAATATCTTCAAAACTCCTTCTAATAAAAAGAGAAACACCAAAACTCCGTCCAAAATCAACATCTATAACCTAACTAGTTTTACCTGTTTTTTTTTTCCATGAATAAGATGATTGAAGATTAGACAAAAATTCAATAATTCAAAATGTGTAAGATGCTTCCAAACACAAATATATTATGAGTTAGATATATTATGAGTTAAAATCTAAGACTTTCAGCATATTAAAAAAATCATCCAGGACTTTCTTTCTTTCAAAAAGAGTACTACACAAGAAGATATTTTTCTTTTTTGAACTATAAGATAAGTTCCAAAATAATGCTAGGTGAGCATAATGTGCAAACAAACTTAATGGAGCCCTACACAATAACATGACGACCCATGACCTTGACTGGTGCATAGCTATTAGTTGATTGTTTTTAACAAGCATATATAATCAAGGCCGCAATCGCAAAACGTTAACCAATTTTTAATAATGTTAAAAGTTTTAAAACGGTTTGAATCTTTGTCAATATGATCTGAATAGTTAGAAGAACATTATCATCAAAAATCAATATTTATCATCTCTATTGTAGGACCATAACCCTTTTTTTTTTTGTCAAATTTGATGTGCCGTCCGATCCGATACATATCATCACTAGGATGATCGGGCTTCTTAAAGTATCCCACTGCGCTCTTCATGTTCACAACTAGCAGGTACATTTGAAGAATTAATAAATCCCATGGAATGATCGAACTAGCCACAAGCTAGAACCTCTAGCCAGGGCCGTATCTGAGCATATGCGGCATAAGCAACCGCATAGGGCCCCAAATTTTGAGGGCTCTCAAAATTATATGTTACATATATATATATAATGCATTCAGGGGTTGATTTTTTGAGAGGATGTTCTCCTCACTATGTATATAATCATATTAATATATCAGCTCGTTCTAAAACTTCTAACCCCCTCAAATTAGCCTTTAAAAATTTGGTAAGTTTTAAACTTTTATTTTGATTGGTGATTTACAGGGGCAGATTTATGAGGTTAGAAATTTTAGAACCAGATGATTTCAGGTGAGTATGTTCTCCTCACCATGTAGATCTTCCTCTCCAAAAATCAATCCCTTGATGCATTTTATGTGGGCCCTACATGAGTTAATTTATTATTTTATTATCATACTCTTAGTTGTATGGAAATCGTTTCCATTTCTATTTCTTTGTTTATTTAGAATAGAAACTCCTAATTATTTATTTAGAATATATAGAAACTCCTAAATATATTATAATAACAATTCAACAAATTGTATTCTTTGTTATGCATCACTTTTTTCTTTTTTATTTTTCAAGGTTCTATTAGGATTTTTTAACCTTAGCTATTTTATTATTTTGTACTTTTGTTTATAAAAATTTTATGAGAATCTGAAGTATACTAACTCTACGTATTTTTTTTTAATTATGGTATGTAGGCAGCCCTAGAGTAACATGGGTGCCACACTTTTAAATAAATAAATAAATACTAAATTTTATATTTTTTTTTTAAGTTTTATAACGATTTTTTATTATCGTAATTTTAAAAAAAAATCGGGAAATCATTTTTTAGTTTATCTATGGGGTTCCGTTTTAAGAGTTCGCTTTGGGCCCCTAAAATTTAAGATACGACCCTGCCTCTAGCTAGCTATATATGCTTCCACAGCGTTATTCCAAGTCCAATAGCCAACTAGGGTTTAATTTATTGATCCAATTAATATACGTACGTACTTTGGACCATTAATTAGTTCCCTTAGCCGCTAGACCCAGTCTTAGTTTTAGTCTCATCGATCGAGCATAAATTAATGGGTGCACGCAACTGATCGATCAATATCATCATCAAAGGGACCAATTGTGCCTTTGTTCAATGTTTAGAAACCAAATTAACTAGGCTAGTTGTCATGATAGAGAGAGAAAGAGAGTTGGGTCAATGTCCAATATTGAGAAACCAGATACAGAATACTAGCTAGTTGAGCTTCACACAACTTGGTTATAACTGCTGTTATAACGTTAACACCCATACTCTGTTAAGTAATTTTACTATATAATGTTGTTATATAGGTATGGTCGTTTTTTACTATTATAACGATCGTTATTTTATTTAATAAAATAAAAATTATTTTAACATATTTAATATTTTTCTAAAAATTTTAAAATTGTTATTTTTTGATATAACGACTGTTATTTTTTATTATTATAGTAGTTTTTTTATTTAACAAAAATATCGGTTTAAAAGTCAAAATGTTATTGCGGTACGACCCATGTTACACTGTTATAACGATCGTTTTCAAATCACTTATTTACTATATATTTTGATTGTGGGATTTTGTTAACATGTGCCCTTAAGCTTTTTATTTTTGTGTTTTGTTTAGTTTCTTAAGGTTGTCCAAATGGGCTGATTTTTTGATATGTATGTTATTTATACTATTTGGATCATATCTAAAAAAATCAGCTCAATCGGAGTCCTCTAGCACCACGAATACTTAATTTAGACTTTAATAGTATGAATAAACGGTTGACATTTAAAGTGATTTGTTTAGAGGGTTATATGTCTCTGATTAAGCTGAGTTTTTGTGGACATCTTATAAATAATAATAATATTATGCTTACAAAAATTCAGCTGATTTGAAGACCTGTAACTTACAAAAAAATCCCTTCAAAAATATCCTTATCGTGTGCCCTAAGGGCACACGTTAACAAGACCCTTTGATTGTGATAGAACGATATACATATAGGTTAAACTTCACATCAATCAATACATAATACACGTATACTTGCCCGTCTCGGACACGAATTTTTTAAAAAGTCGAGCTGCATGTCGACTTCACACTTGGGCGGTGCGCATGCATGCATGCATGCTCAACTTAATTGGGAGAAGAAAGTCATGAAACAACTTAATTGGCAGTTTCAGGGGCATTACTACATGGACACCAAATTTTGACATCAAAGATTACATCGGCTTATTTTATTGATTGGAAACCAATCATAACAGTTGCTGAAAAAATATTAATTCCATTTCAGCTCCTCATACCACTTTTAAAAAGTAGATGTAATGCAAAACCTATTTTAGTACTACTACTTAAACCCTTCATTTAATTATCTACTGTATAATTAATATTAGATAATGACAACAGATGAGAGGAGATATCAATATTAATTAACACTACTAATTCCGTCACGTACTGAATAATCAAATCATATATATATATATACATGTAGAAAAGAACACATGATGGTGAGAGGTTGGTAGGTGCATGAAAGCTATATATATAATTTGACCAGGTCCCACTTGGATGATCATATCTTCCAGCCATAAGATATTATTCCAGTTGCAGCTTAATTTGAGTTTAATTAATATATAACTTATTTTTAAATTTATATATAATTTATTACTTTATTGGATATTACAATGTATATTCACACATTTTAAAATTTACAAATCTAACAAGTAATACATATAGCTTTAATCTGTATTGATTTTCAATCACATAATGATGAGAATATATTTGAAAAAACGTTATGTTAGTGATTTTCAAGCGAGGTACAACGAAAGTCACCGATCAAAAACAAGCAGAATCGAGACACGGAATCTCCCAGGAGATGAAAATACCCAAAAAATTACAAAAGAACACCGCTAGGTAAGTCTTTGAATCATCTATATATGAATTCACAAATCACATGGTGCATGAATAACGACTTGACTCTAATAGATTCCACCCTTGGAGTTTTTTTTTTAAAATATTTTTTTTTTTTAAAAAAAATCTTTATTTTTAGAAAAAAATGAGCTTTATTAGTTAAGTATGAATTTTGTCCAACGAGAAAACGTGATCCATCCGTCCATTTTAAAAATGTACACCCACTAATTGTAAATTGAAATCTAGGGAACAGGTGGGTGGGACCCATTTTACTGAATAGTAATATTCTGCACATTATATTTTACTGATATTGCCACATCATATTGAGTGAGGTTCTGGGATGAAAACAATCAACATGTGATGTAGGACGAGGAAAACGACATTCCAGCTTCAACCACCACCACCAGTTACCTTAGGCTTAGGATCCCGCGACCGAGTATTAACCATTAAATTGTTTAGAAGAGATCCTGTGGGGTCCACGAAAGATTTTTACTGAGAATAATCACGGATAATCCCAAACATGGCGCTCTTACCTCGTGATTTGAATTTCATCCTCGAGTTCCGCACAACCTTCTACGCCGTCCACACAAGGCCGACAGATTTTGCGGTATATCTTGCGCATTCATAATCACTTCAATGACTTCATCATGTAAATCATTTTTATTAATAATCATATAATTCACAAAAAAAATTAATCTTTAGATCATTTCCATATGAATTTTATACACTACACGAAAGCAAATTGGGTCATAAATCAAATTGATTCTTGTGGTGGTGGTGGGGGTGCCATAAGGAGTGGTGGTAAAGTGGTGGTGTTGATAATTTTATGGAAACAAAAATTGTTTTTGTTTTTATAAACAAGGTTTTGTTTCCCCTAATGATTCTAATAAGAAATTCAATTCATTCTCATTTTAAAATAATTAATTATATATTAACTATACTAAAATTGAAATTTTTTTTGACATCAAGAATAAACTAATAGTTTGTTTGGAGAAGGGATTTTAGAGAGGGATTTTGTGGGGACCAAAGATTTTGAGAAAAAATATAACATGATTTTTCCACCAAATTCCTAGTCCCAACAAAATCCCTCCCTCACATCCCTTGTCTAACCAGACTATAAGGATAATAAACAATTAGCACCCCATAATTGGTTATTTTTAATGAGTTCCCAATAATGACTTCTAGATGCTTTTCTTTTCTCTATTTTTTTATTTCATTTTATTATATTCCAAAAATTTCTGCAATTATAAATACAAAAATATACTAAGGACCACCTCATGGCTCATGCATGAGATGGCTTGCATATTACAATAATACAACACACTCCTCATAGCTGCTAATAGAGCTTTACATTTTTTGTTTTGGTTGATAAATTAGGAGGGGACTTGACTTGACTTAATGGAAGACATGAGGAGATGCATAATATTCACTCTCATTAAACACTGGTCTCAAATCTTCTTGGCTCATAAAATCCAAGGGGAAAGAAACAAGATGCCCCCTCACAGTCTCTAATCTCTCCATTGGATCAATAGCTTTAATATCTCCATTTTGATAGGATTCTAGCTTCTCTGGAGCTATCCCTAAATCGATCGTTGTATGCCCTAGTTTCTCCTTCCAGTACCCCATGCTTTGCCTAATTGCAGCTCTGCATTATGCAATGATGTCATCAAGGCAATGGAAAGAAACATTGGAGCGGACGAATGATTACCCAAATAATAATAATTATAAAAAGAAGAAGAAGAAAAGTTTCGAGTTACAACTGAATCATACCTTGTGTGTATAAGATCATTGGGGACGCACGCAAAAACATCTTGGTATATCATGGTATTTGTCTGAAATATAGATTATGTAAGTTTAGTCACTTGGATTATCTTGAACGGAGTTCATGAAAAAAAATCACAAGCAAGATCCTCTTTTCATTTTTTTATTAGAAAGATGTGAAACTTTCATGTAAAGATTACTGCTTACATCATTTTTGGAAGAGAAGAAATTCTCCTAGGAGAAGATGATGATGAAAACAGTTCACTATTTATGCCATACTATGTAAAGTAAAATATAAATCTCTGAAAAGATATTGAATTTCTTGATATATATCGAAGTTTTAAAATCTTTTCATCTCAGAAAAAAGTCCTGAGATTTTCACAATTACTGGGGAAACCAACGCAAACGACCACTAATATTCACTTCAAC
>MVGT01001335.1:5030-27071 GCA_002174775.1 Macleaya cordata | reverse complement strand
AGTAAACTGGATATACATGTCAAAAATTTCAGGCATAAACATAAGTTATGAATCGACATAATGATTTTGGATCAACCTTCATATGCTGCAGCATAGACAAATATAATCCAAATTAATCCACGGATGGAAAGATACCTCGGAGTCTCTTGATCCAAGTAAACTTCTATCATTAATATTAGCTGATCCAATTAAGGCTATACGATCATCAACTATCATCACCTTGCTGTGCACATAAATCTGCAAAAAATTGTAAGAATATGACTAACAAAAAATATGGATTACAAACTAGGGTGTGTTGAGTGTATCACTAACTTTGCCAATTTATATAATAGGTTAATGAACTTAAATAAATGAGGAACATCTAATGCAAGGAAATTCACCTGATTGGTAGCCAACAGACCCCCATCAGAAAGTCTACCATAAGCTCTTAGACCATAGAAAGAAATGTAATCATGTGTTCTAGGACCAAGCATGTCATAAAGATTATGCAAGATCGAGTTTCGTCCTCTGCAAATGGTTCGATATTGCCAATGCATTATGGCTCTCACGGATGCCGCACCACCATCATCCAAACCCCCCTTTAAATTGAAGCCCAAATAAAAATTAAAACATATTCTTATTTGAATAATAGAGGCACATTGATGAAAAAAATAATACCTGGAAGCCAGGTAAGAGTGGTATGACAATAATAACCCTGAAAGCCTTCTGTTCTTTGTAGGCTCGCATGATACGCCTGTACAATGCTTCTAAGACACGATTTCGTATTATCTCATCTCCCGACAGACCTGATATGAAGAATTGATTCTGGGAACAAGTGAAAGTGAACAAAAAAAAATTTTAATTAATTTTTTTGAATCTTGATGGACTTTAGCTTTGCCTCCAAATATGATAACTTTCGAAGTGATCCAAAATAATTAGTTAATTCAAAAATTAAAATTAAAAAAAAATCTATCTTTAATTGCGAAAGAGCATCTTACGGTAGGCTATCTTCAGGAAAGTTTTTTTTTTTTTTTTCTAATCAAGGTAAAGAAACCACAAAAAGTATGCATCAGGGTGAACAAAGAAAATGATAAATCTATTTTTTTCTGGATAAGTAAATCCTTTTTTTGTTAAAATATAATTCATTCTCTCATGGTGCTGAATAAACTTCCTTTGTAGAACTTTAGGCATGTACTAGAAAGTTTTAGTTAATTCTAATCAAGGTTGCCTAACAAAGATTGCTTTGTCATCTGCATTTACAATGTCTTCACCTAGTAATCAATTTTTCATGCTTATTCCAATTACAGTAAATATGTTATCTATAGATAAGAGAGGATATTCTATCCTTCCTAATTAGGAGTCTATGAGCATTCAGCATCTGAATAACTTGAAAGAGAAACATTGCATTGCTAACATTTGTTATAAAATTTACAACATTTCCAGGGATGCCAAAAGTGTGTTACTAGCATTGGTTAAAAGTCATTATCTAAAAATTTATCTGGTCATTTTGTTGATAAAAAAATTCTTGTAGCCACTTCCTTCTATAATTCTGTTCTCTGATCTTTTTCTTTTTCCCCCTTTTTACAATGCATTGTATGTGTTAGTGTCTTACCATAAGAGACAAGGTTAAAATTTAAAACAAGATATACCCTGCCATCATAGTTTCATTCTTGAGATTCATAAGGAAAGCTTCCAGGGTTATATATTTGTATTGGATTTCATATAAAGCAAAAGTAATGCTACTTTTACATTAAAATGCTACCTCTATGTAAATAAAGTGTTCTGCTTTCTCAATAAGAGAGCAATATGCATTGTGAATGCTCTCTTCTGTTTGGCTCGTCCCAGCAGACCATTGACCAACACTTCTAATAACCTGCATAATGTAAGTCACTAAAGATGGTTGCTGGGAAAAAAAGAAGAAGTGATAAAAAAAAATTGAGGAAAGAAAATATATAGATATGGTGGCAGATACACATGTAAAAAGTTCTAATAAGATCAACATAATCCAGCTAAAATTTATGATTCTTGCACTGACTCCTAAGACAGAAAAGGTAAAGTGTGTATATTAATCTCAAGTAGACAAGTATATTTACTATACATTTATCCTCTGCAATGCTATCTATATTTATTTTAAATTCCACAATGAAAAAATAAAATAAAACTCGTAAGTTCCTGTTGAAAGTTAAACATCCAACTCCATACCTTAGGAGGCCAAGCCAAAGCTCTTGGTGTTTGGTGGTCACTAATTGATTCGTGCTTATCTAGAGACTTCTTCGGTTGTTTAAAGACGAACACTAAGTCATTAAGCTTATAAAAATAAGAATTTTATTTCTCTTTCCAAAAAGAAGTACTATGCATCATTCCACAATATCTTTCTCTCCAAATTTCACTATCATAGTTTTCAACTGCCAATTCTATTCAAGCAAGATTCGCATAGCTTTTCCCAAGTTAACTCACCACTATCCAGAGATTGTCGGAATTCTGAACATCTAGCATAAGTACCAATAATGTGCTAAGCGCACTAAAAATAGGCAAGATTTGACATTCAACAAATTGTATGAAATAAAGGTACTCCAGTACTTTGCTAATTTACATACCCTGGGCAATAACTTACAAATTCAAGAGAGAAACTTCAAAATCCCATTTGTCCAATCATGACTCATAAGTTATTTTCATGCTCTTATGTTTATTTAATATTCTATTATTGTGAAGTCCAAAGATGAACAGTCAGCGCCCCTATCATTTGTCATCAAAATAACCAAATTCAAACACCCAGACCTGAAACTAAATGTATAATGAAGGGGCTTCCTAGCACTCGGGAGAAACAGTTCACTTGCATCTAGTAGGGTATGAAAAACTAAAAATTATTAATTTTCTAAGGATTAAGTATATTTAGGGTGTACTAAATTCTGGAAAAGTATAAACTGAAGTATAAACTAAATTCTACAAAAAAAATCCTTATTGTACTAATGTGGAATTAAGTTATAAGCTTTGTCAATTTGATTGTCACAGTAAATAAATTTCTGCAAAATAAAGACCAAGAGGGAGAAAAATTAAAATAAAATAAATAACACACACAAGGTCGTTGTAGTATTTATTACCGATTAAAAGTTAATAAGAAAGACCAAAAGGGAGCAAAAAGCAACTGAAAAACATAATAAGATTTGAAGAAGCCTCCCCGAATGGCACAAAAATATAAGTACTAGTTTGGAGTTCATAAGATACACCCTACCTGACAACGGCATGAGGTACGAGGACCAACTTGTCCAGCTTCATCAGCAGAAACAACCTGATTTCCCCGCTCTTGCGTTTCCCACCACTCCTTATCCAAGCCGTTCACATCTGTCTGTCTCACCACACCGAAAGATGTTTCCCTCTGATGATTCTGGGAGTCAAGGTCATCAATGAAGCCTTTCATCTGAAAATCTGGAACTATAGGTTCAACTCTGGACTTCCGAAAGGAAAACGGAAGATTTCGACTTGCACTGCTCGAATTATTTACATGATCGTGAGTCATGTCCAAGCCATTTAACTTTGGGTCTCCATTTATAGCATCTAATCCATCAGCCTCTTGAGGTAAAAGCAATGGGATGTCTTGTAATGACGATCTGGAAGAAAAGGAATCCTGTCTTTTGATGCCTATGTGATTGTCTTCCACTTCCTTACTTTCAGCCTCTATTTCTTGGTTTCTTCCCATGTAATGAGGAATAACCATGTGTTGTTGAGGCATAAGTAGTGGAATTGCTTGCTCATTTGGAGCTTTGTTCCTCTGAAAGAATGCAAAATGGTGATTAAAATCTAGAGAAGAAAAATGCAGAGACATAGGTAAAGGATGCCAAAGTCCCAAAGAAAAAAGAAAAAAAAAAAAAAGAAAAACCTTTGCATAGTTCCAGCGCTGAACAAAGTGCCTTGCTACATCACGACAAGGTGGCCCCCAGAGAGCACAATGGACGTCATGCCATGGCATGCGAGGATATTTCCCACGGTCCAGTTCATCTTTCATAGTATCTTCCCAGGAGTTCGGTTCAGATTCCCTAGCATAACAAAATTAATCAATAAAATAAGCCATCTGGTTACATGTCATGTGGACCCAACCATCTAATTAACGGACAAGACCAAAAATCATATCAAGATGACCCTACGAACATGCTTTTGGATATTCTATAATTACAAGCCATTGTCCACCAAAAAGTTAATCATTGGTTAGACCAGTTCAATGGCAATGTAATTTGGTTGATTTTAGCAATAGAATTTTGATGGTACAATACATCCATCGACTATACCAATTTTAAATTGATTAATGATGTCTAATAGGGAATTGGTATAAACCCCACCTCATTCTCCCTCTTCAAATCATTGTCTACTTAAAATCTCAAGTCAAAAACTTTTTGGAAGAAAAAATAGAAACTTACCTGGGGTTATAGTAGTCTTTTCCAGGCCAGATCAAAGGAGGGATATCACCTACTTTGTGTTCATATGTGTCATAACGGCCAAAGCAGAGATCTAGTCCTCCAATAAAGCAAATTCGATTATCAACAATAACAAGTTTTTCATGATGGGACCTATATGTAACAAGTAGTAAATCAGTAACTGCAACAATCATAGGTAATGAAACTCAACCAAGATGAGAATTTTAAACAGATTTCCCAAATGAGTATGGTACCATAGATAGACTCCGGATGAGAAATGGTCAGGATAACGCAACACCCTCACATTCTCATGAATGTCAAGAAGCTTCCGCTTACTGTAGACACTGTTAATTTTCAAAGCAAGAGCAACTTCCTTGTATAGAAGAATGTAAATCTGCACATATTCATTAATTTAATATAAACCAAAGCATTGCTAATCCAATATATATTACAGATATTAAAAATAAGTAGATACATTGCCAGTGATGATACCTTTTTTCTATCAAACAGATTTGTGGAGTTCAAGATTCTAAAACACAAAGCATAAGAGAACTGTACAAAAATTTCATCTCTTTTCTAGTTATAAGTGATACCAAAGCAACAAGATGATATGTGTGCAAGTAACCTATAGAAAAGATATTTATTGCATCTGGATAAATTTAATTTACACCTTCAATGACTAAACTGGGATTAAACCAGCAGGCTCCACATGTAAATAGGTTAATTAGAAAGAAGAGAAAAGGTGCCGAGAGGTTAAACATAAATCTGGTCTACACAAACGTGAATTTAGCATGAAACTGCAACATGATCCAACTTGTTTGCAGAAAGTAGCATGAAGTATGAAACCAACATTTGTGAGTAGTTGAATTGTAAAGGATTTTCTTTTCCTAAAAAATGATGATTGGTGTAAATCTCTTTTAAATAACATCAGAAGAACTGAAGAAGGACAACGTACAATGTATGAGTGATTGAGTTCTCTTAAAAAAAAATAGATGTTTACTGTCACATCCAATTGCATACAGAAAAACACAGAAATATTAAGTACTGGAAAGCCTGTAAGGACAAGTATGGAATTTGAAAATAAAAATATAAACTATTCACAATGCATTATCAGAATGTAAATCCTTATTGGTAGGTCCCTAAAGACCATTAATGTAACTTAAAAGGCAGTTGTGATACAAGAAAATATAAAAGAGAATCGTGGGTATAAGGGGAAAGGCACCTGAACCCCTTCTTTGGCTTTTGCTTCAATTATCGTGTCAAGCCTAGAGGACATATGAGTATGAAAAGGGCGTCGTAGATACAGTTCTGGGCACAACCACCAGCCAGTAATGAATATCTGCATAGAAATCTCCATCATTTGAGAATTTATTCTGATTAATTTCAAGGAGATCAATCTGAGCTAAAATTGATTTCCAATAGTACGATCTCTAACCTCTGATTTTGCTTCCTCGATGGCTGATGCAATTGCTTGAAATGCTGCTTGTCCATCGACAAACCATTGAGCCTGACTTCCATCTTCAATCAAACCCCTTGGTGGAGCAAAAGAACCAAAGCGATGAGGATGGCACCAGCCTTCAGGAGGCCTTAATCCAGCATCATTAATTGCAGCAACCCAGTCTCTAACCTTTGCATTACTTTTAGTTCTTAAACTTATGCTTCGGCTACCACAAGACACCTTTAAAGAAAACATTTTCAAATGTTGGTTAGTAAATCTACAGCACCGCTATGTTCATTAAAAGTAAATATACACTCATTTAGATGCATATAAAGGTTACGGGGTAAAAATTAAAGAATACTAGGCACATATAATATTTCATGCATAAAAATTAAGTTAATGGCACTTTCGTACATACTAACCTTGTCTTATAATATTCTATTCATCGTTACAACTCACACATTGAAACATAAAAAAATAAAAAAATAAAAATCTAAAGGTTGTTGCTATGGCGTATGACAACTCATGTAAAATAGAAAAGAAAAAGGCATACCTCATTTCACTATGAACATGGATGAGGTCAGTATAAATTTCTGGCTGACATTCTAAATTTTAGAACTTTGAATTACCAATACTTATTATCACTTTTCCTTTATAGATATCCGTAACAGCCTTTAGAAATTCAATAAGCGCTGCATATATCCTCATAAATATTTGTTATTACCGCATCATACCTCTTAGGTCTATATGATTCAATGCGTCAATAAACCAGCATCATTTTAGTATTTCTCCACGGTGCTACAAATATGGTTTGTTAAAAGAGGTATTCCGCATACTAAAATCATCATGTTACCTTATAAAATTACACATAAGTTGGTCCAGTATCCAAATTATGTAGGAAATGAGAAGCAACTGCTAAATCACATCTCTATAGTGAAGTCAAACAAAGAAGAAATAACCATGACCTTTGAGCTTTCACAAGACAAAACAAGTTCATAAGCAGCTCACCTCAAATGAATGACGCAATGGATTGTGATCCTTTATCTCTTTTGCTAAAGATACTCGGCCTTCTCCATTACCATCAGAGGCTGGTAATACATCAAAAACTATTATATCTAAAAGTTTTGTATCAAAGGGATCTTTCAGCAAGGCCAAGAACCCAGGTTTCAGTACCGCCCACACCTACACGTAATTCAAATACCACATAACAATGCAAAGTTAATGTTAAGATTAACTAGAAAAAATATATGTCAACATAGTTAAGCAATAAACTCTATTAAATCAGCATCAATGAATTATAAAAGCTTAAGCTTACACCTTCAACTGTGAGAAAGACACTTCTTTGAATGAAGCATTAAAGCCTCAAGTTGTTCTCTGGAAGGACGACTAAGAAGCCACAACTTAATCAGACGTCCATGAATTATAAAAGCTGTTTAGCTTCATTGAATAATTGTATCATCCACCTAGAAAATTTTCTACTGTTGCGGCACATTTTCTCCTGAAATGAACTGAAATTTTGTCCGGTAGTAGAAGGTTGGGAACAATATACTCAGACAACAGAGGCAAGCAGGATGATTAAAAGAAATAGAGAACCACAAATGGGAAGTAAAGAAAGGCACAGAAGGGCAAAGGGGGCAGAACTATACTGCCAACTTTGCAAGCCAAGAATTCGTTAAGGTTTGGTCATCTAATCAGGTTGGCTTAGGCAATGAGATCAGTGATGAATCTCAGTCAGGAAGCATATTATTCGTTAAGGCTGTTATCATGGTGTTGCTTAAAAGCGACAAGTACAGCTCCTGATTGTGGGTAAAGAGGAGTGCCTTGAAAAGTTAATCTTGAAGGTCAAAGTTTTCTATTCTTCTGGTTGTCTAAGTTCTGAAATTTCCATGGGACATAGATGCTTTTCGAAATTTTTTGTTTAGAAGGATCTGACATAACAGTCCTCTGCCCAGGATTGGGACCACCAATGCAGTTTAAAAGGCCTTGCTGATCCCAATCCAGATAATATTGCATTTGATATGCTTACTCACAAACATAAATATATAGAGCACTTGCCATAATGCACACAAGATAACATAAACCTTATTTGCAAGGGTAAGATTGTATTACCTTTTGCCAGTTGTCACTCCAACAGCAAAACCAATTGCATGAACAACATTTCTTATCATCATCATCTCTTAAAAATTTTGGGAGATGCTTGACCATTACATAGTCTTCTTTCAGCTTAGGCCCATATTCTGGTGCAAATGATAACTTGGAAACCTCCAAAAACTTGCAAACCTACAGGTCCAAATTACTCATTGTGATAAACATTCAACAAGGAAAAAATAACAGGGATAAGAACATACAATCAGTTCAAACATTTAAGCTAAGTTTCAATTAACTCAAAGTGACATGTCCAATATCAGCATATGCTTAGTGAACCACATACTACCAATTGAGTGCCAACACTTCTACTATACAGACTTTGGAGCTGCGTTGGTAATCATTTACCAGTATAAAAGTAGATGCCGAAGCAGTACGAACTTCAAAGCCAAATTTTAACCAGTTGAATAATACAGAAGCTCTGAATCACTAACAAAAACACTTACCACCAACTCATGGCCAATTTTTCTCTCTAAAGAACCAAGTGATGAGAGGGTTGGACACAGAAAAACATCAGAATATGAGACATATCAAATCGGAACATGATAAGCTTATGATTAGTAGGTGTTAAATATGAGAGGTTTAACAATAAAGTAGTCAAAGATAAGAGAAGAACAAAAAATAGATAGCAAATCAAAATAAATATGCTGAAAAAATATGAGATTCTTAGCATATGTCTTTGAGCTTTAAACTATAAAATAAGCTACCAAAAAAAAGGAGGTCGGATCGGTTTACAGGCTTACATGTACAGGTTACATGTACAGCCTGTTGTGGGGCCCACGTACGGTTTATCTAAGGCTGATTTTTGGTGAGAATGTTCTCCTCACCATGTAGATCATCTTCACCAAAAATCAGTACATTCTAAGAACTGCTAGCCCCATTAAAAATTGATCGGAAGTTGATTAAAGTTTAACGGTGAAAAATGAACAATGAGAAAGAGAGTCAATTTTTATGGGGCTAGAAGTTCTAGAATGCACTGTTTTTTGTGAAGATGATCTACATGATGAGGAGAACATTCGCACCAAAAATCAGCCCTTAGATCAATCGTATGTGGGCCCCACAACAGGCTGTACATGTAAGCCGATCAGGCCTAAAAAAAAGTCCCTTTAAATGAGTTTTAAAAAAATCGCCACGTGGATGGGACTAGTGTCAATTATAATATACTAGATATGTCATTGAGCTTTAATGCTTTTTCAGTAGCTTTCTAGGTGCTTAGGAGTTACAGAACAACAAATTGGTATATGTAAGTTCTAATAAGTTTTCCTTGAATAATTGGACAAATAATATGCACGTCAACAATAGTTGTGAGCTCAATAATCAGTCCGAGGTTTCTTAAAATGGCTAGTACCCAGGATATGGTATCAACTACAAGATTCCTTTTCTTTCTTTCTTTCTTTTTTATTTTTTTCTGGAGTAAGAATAAGGCGTGGTTCTTCAATCAAATGAAACAATAGTAATAACAGATTACAAGTGCACCTTTAAGGACATACTTCAGATCCTAACTGAGTTCTAAATGTATTTTTATCGGTATCCGAGTTATTAACATTTAATATTTGTAGTATATAATGATTCTTATGAGTGGTGTATTCTATAATGATGACCAGCACAGTTTGAGGGAGTTAATCTAGGATATTCTTCCTTTTTTTTTCATCTGCTTGGGTCTCTGGTTTCCAAGAGATGATATTCACTAGAGTACTTCCATCTTAGTAAAATTTTTACAACTTTGAGAATTGGAAAGGGATAAAAAATAATGTGTATGACTATGTGGAGCCAACTATTATACATGTAAAGGTAGAGGTGTATTGCATCTCTGAGAAGGCGAGAACCTTAGAACTTTATAAGCAGCCATTGTGAAGAATGAGGCAAGTCACACAAATAACACATCCTTTATGATACTATCTGCTAAAGCTTGGAGAGAGAGAGAGAGAGAGAGAGAGAGAGAGAGAGAGAGAGTGAGAGAATTCATACACATACCTCTCGAGAATTCACAATGTCCAAGTTTCCAAGAAAGTGATTCAAATACCCTTGCATTGCAACCTTTGCGTTGTCCGAAATGGACTGCTGTCTTCCAAGTGCAGGGCGAATAATTGGCAAAGCGGCACTTGATGGAACATCTCTGCACAAAAACCAACATTTAAGACCATAAAAATTACATAGGATATGTAGTGTGAAGAACTTAAAATCCAGCTTAGCACTATAAAATAGCCACCTGTTTTTTGCACTTTCATCATGATGTAAATGAACAGCCTCATCATCAGCCTCGTCATCATCATGAACAACCGTTGTATGATCTCCTATTCCTAGGTTTTGGAGCAATTCTTTAACCTTCAATATAAAGTTTCAGTAAGAAAGTAACTAAAATGCCACACCATTTCAAATAAATACAATAAAATCGAAACGTCACCAAGTGCCAAAAAGATAACTAAAATACCTGCTCTTGCTTGTCCTCGATAATTTCATGAAATTCCTCAATAATTGCTCGTTTCTTCAAACCAATATGTAAATAGATAGCTTGTACAGCTTTCTTCACTAAGCGCCATTTGAACTAGTAAATCGAAACACAATTAGTTTCCCAAGGTTATCAAATTTTTGTTTCCATTGGCAATATAAAATAATTACTGATCTAACAACAACAAGATATATTCTCAAAATCGAAGTACACAAACAATATAGCCCAATTTCTGACTTAAAAAATGGATAAAAAAGAACCAAAATTGTCCATTTTAATATCACTTTGAACCTCACAGACCTGTGTAGGATTGTTGATTATCAAACGACAAAAAACTGAAGTCCAAAATTGAATTTTTCTCAACACGTTTTTCAGTTTTCTCTGAATATTATTCAATTGATTCTAATCAGTGCAACTGAGGCTTAAATTTTGCACCCTAACTAACGAAGAGAACAACAAAACCCAAAATTCAATAACTCCGCACTTAAAATCTAATCTAAAATTCAAAAATTGAATCTTTTACTATTCAATTTGGCTAAAAACTTAGAGATCAAAGAAAAAAAAAACATAAATTACGAAACAGAAAATAGGTATAAAATATCAGAAACAATAAATTAAATTAAATTAAATTGAATTGAATTGAATTAAATTAAATTAGATTGGATCCTTGCCTGTTTATACTGAAATTCAACAGTATAAGAGAGAGTAAAAGGGCTAATATCAGCCGCATCAGGTCGAGAAACGGAGACGACAGTGGCTTTGGGTAATTCATCAAAAATCCAATTAGGTTCAAAGGAGTGCAGAGAAGAAGAAACGGACGGCTCTGATTGCATTTGAACGTATCGGTGTCCACTACTACCAGACCCCAATTGCTCTGTTTCCATATTGAGATTAATGAAAATCCTTTCTCCGATCCAGAATATCCCGCTGTGATCCGGAGATCTTTACCGGTTAACCGGTTTGGCATGTCCCTTTTCCGGCCAGTTCCCCGCTTCGTCGTCCTCTTTCTCAATATTGATAGAGAGAGAAAGAGATGAAGAGAGAATTTTTGGTTTTGTTATTTAGTTGTAAAAACTACTTCGTCAAACTCTTTATTCTGGTACAACAAGTTATTAAAGACAGCATGGATCCTGATTTATGTTAATAAATCTTGTTTTTGGGGGATACCAAACCTTGAAACAGAATTCCTATTTATGAAGTGTGATGCTAAATACACCCAAGTTATTCTTACACTTCGCTTACACTGGTTTGTGAGGGTGCATCAAGATTAAGGTCAATCCTAAGCGAGTTTGTGGATCAAGATTATCAAATTCTAATCCTGATTAGATTATAAAATGAATTATTTTTTTAAATCTTAATCCTAACTAGTTTTATATTTTTCTATATAAAAATAAGGAAACATGTCATATAAATCCTAATCATATAAGGGTTGATGAGTAATAGATCGGGAATGTTCAACCTAATACGGACTTAGCAGGTCGAGTTAGGATAGGTTTGTCGAGTCTAGTTATATTTTGCTACCTCTAGCTCCAAGAGCTGGTTTCTTTAACCTTTTTCACGAGGATGATATTATTTGTTACTGAAAGCCCAAATATTATGATCATCATTGATTGTTGGGATGGTAAGCATGCCTAAAGATCAAAGTTGTTCTTTGTCTCTTGATGTTGCCTAGTTGCCTCCCTACACGTTATATCTTTTGAGTACTCTTTTGAACTTTAGTGCCAGTAATTGCACCAAGGTCGTCCTCTCCAATATTGGTCTTTGTGGAAATCCTCTACCCCAAACACGTGTACTTTCAATATTTTTGGTCCCTCAAATACAACAAAAAAAAATCAATTTCCTGGTCTTTCAATTGTACCCAGTTCTCTCTATAGATACAATAGGGACGCTCCATTGTTTTACGAGTAATGTTAGGCGTACTTTCTTGGATCAGCTCTTGGATCATCTTTTAGATCATCTCATCATCCTATAGATCATTTTTAATATATTCTCAAACTTGCGATCCCTTTATCTGAATGGTAAAATTTTGAGCTATTAAATTTTCCATCATATAAATAAAAAGATTAAAAGTTTCAGAATAATATGATTTCTTCACTAGAAATCAGCCCTTCAATCATCTCTATGTAGTCCCACATGCAACAAAGTCGTTGAGGGAGTCACTAAAGAGGTCAACTTGGGAGTCTGCCTAGCATTACTCTTGTTTTAGTTCCCTAAGTTGTCTCTTGCCTACCTATGAATTTAGAGTCTAAATCCTCTCTCCCTCTATGTCCTCTTGTTGACTTTTCACTCTAGGGCCCACATAGAAATGATATAATGGTTGATATTTTGTGAAAATATTCTCCTCACCTTATAGATCATTCTCACCAAAAATTAGTCCAAAATAAAATATCTAACCCTATCAAAAGTTGATTGTAAAATTAACCGTTAAAAAATTATTTTTATTTTAAGTAATGAACTGTTGAACTTTTAATTGAGTTAGAAGTTTTATAATAAGATAATTTTTTGAGAGAATGATCTATAAGGTGAGGTGAACATTATTACAAAATCTCAACCATTAGATCATTTTTATGTAGGCCCCACAATGCAAAGTCAACATGGGAACAGGAAGGGACAGAGGGGACAGAGGATTTGGACTCATAAAATTTAACTGTAATTCGCAATATAAAAGTGTGCATCTTAGATGATACTTAATTTAGGGGTAGAATAGAAACACAAAACCGAGAGCTTATTATTAATCACAATTAGTGAATAAAAACACAAAACCGAATTGAGATCAAACAATAACAACAACAACAATGAACATCATCAAAGAATGAAAGAACTTGATAATCACTCATCATCTCTCAGCTTTTTCTCTAATAACCGCCATTAACTGGTTTAGATTTGGAGGTGTAAGCAAAAGTACCGACAGAACACAACTTCATCTTATTGTAGGGAAGGAGTTTACATGAACCAAGAACAGCACCACTCGTACCCTTGTTGTAATCGGTAGGAATATTGCAGTTCTCATATGGAGAGTTGTTGAGGAACACTTTGCAATCTGTTAGCTTGAACTTGCCTTGCACTTTAAGAGGCAATTTAGCTAAGAAGTAACCCGAGTTGTCGGTCGGGGCACTTAAGAATGAGACGGGAGCTGCCTGGTATGATCCGTACTCATCGACAGCCAAACAAGTCACTCTTGCCACGGCTCCTACAAGCACACAAAGGAGATTAAGACGACAAATACGAATCAAGAGGAAAAGTAATGTTACATGGACCATATTAGTTGATTACATGACATGATAACTGATGAAATATATATAAATATGCTAATATCCTCGAATCATTAAATGTGATTGATATAACATTACTAATAAAGAAAACAAATGGGTTTTTACCTTTTATGGGGGCAAATTTAGGTCCTGATTTGCAAGAAATAATCCCTTGTACGCCCACGGTGGTGTAGGGCACGTAAGGCTTTGGTTTTGGCACGACATACATATGTGGCTTTAGCTGTTCAAGGCTAGGTTTTGGCAACTCAACATAGGGCTTTGAGTTTTCAAGGCTGGGTTTTGGTTGCTGCCCATAAGGAGAAACATCTTCCAACTTTCGCTTGTCATACCCATAAGACTTGGTCTCTACCTTTGGCTTTTCTACGCTAGTTTTTGGCTTGTAAGCATACGGCTTTGGCTTGACAAGGCTAGGTTTTGGCACGTAAACATATGGCTTTGGCTTGACAAGGCTAGGTTTTGGCACGTAAACGTATGGCTTTGGCTTCACAAGGCTAGGTTTCGGCTGGTTAACATATGGCTTTGGCTTAAGGGTGGGTTTTGGTTGGTTAACATACGGCTTTGAGTTTTCAAGGCTGGGTTTTGGTTGCTGTCCATATGGAGAAACATCTCCCAACTTTCTCTTGTCATACCCATAAGACTCAGTCTCCTCCATCTTTGGCTTTTCTACGCTAGTTTTTGGCTTGTAGACATACGGCTTTGGCTTTTCAGTGCTAGGTTTTGGCTTATAAACAGGCTTTTCAGCGCTAGGTTTTGGCACGTAAGTGTATGGCTTTGGCTTCAATAGGGTAGGTTTTGGCACATAAACGTACGGCTTTGGCTTCACAAGACTAGGTTTTGGTTGGTTAACATACGGCTTTGGCTCTGGTTGGTAAACATACGGCTTTGGCTTTTCAACGCTGGGTTTCGGCACATTAACGTACGACTTTGGCTTTTCAAGGCTAGGTTTCGGCAAATTAACATACGGCTTTGCATTTTCAAGCAGGCCAGGTTTTGAGCCATACGGGTAAGAATTACCAGATGACTCAACCTTTGGGGCGTACCCATAAGCATTGGCACCACAAATTGTGATAGACACAAAAACAAGAGCGAAAGCTAGTAAGAGATGGGTGAGAGCCATCTTAATTTGTGTTGTGAAATTGCTGCTCGGCTTTGTTTGTGTTGGGAAGTGACTTGAAATGAGAGAAATATATATAGGTTCTTCTCAATGGATGGACTTTATAGAGATGATGATGCAATCTAATAATAATGTAATGAAATGTTGAATTGGTTGTGGAAGAAAATGGAAGGGTATTACATTACATGGAGGCACGATCAAATGAAAACCTAATTTAGAACATTGGGAGAGACATGAACATGGATACCAATACGAATGGGTATATAACGTGGGTGGTGAGTGATGACATTGTCAACTGTCAAGCAATGGATTCATTACCCCTTTTAGAGATTACTAAAAAAATTTAAGAATAAAATGATACCATGATGTGATGAAAACGTGGGGCCACCGTCCTAAATCTCATTAGGCCCACCACTTGTTTAACTTATATCGGAACCCATGAAACTAGTATGTTCTGGTTCTTGTCAATTTCGGTTCAATCAGGATATGGGGGCAAGGACTATGGAAAATTTTGAATTTGGGGTTTACAATCTCAAGTTCAGAGATAAGGGATTGCAAGTTATACGGTGGGACCTCAAAAAATGAGGTCGACCGACATAGGGATTAATGAGCAAAATAGACTTTGTTGTCCATCTTTTTAGAATGAGGGTCAGGATGTTGATGCTTATTTGAGGTGTCCATAGTGCTTGACAAAACCTCAAAATTTATAAATTTTGATACTTTGAGGTGTCCATAATCATTGCCCCTAAATCAGGTCCACATAGATCACGGGCTGGGCTAGCTCTTTCTACAATATACTATGCATACGGCCTCCCAAACAAGGAGCTGTCTTGTCTGGCCCATCTTTATTATCCTATGGCCCTATAAATATAGATATACAAAAAGCCCAACTTACCACGATTGTCCATACCAAGTTGGCTCCAAGGTTGTTCAAGCTCAACCACCAAACCAGCATCTAATAAGTAATCCAGGCCCTAGGGGCCTAGATCGTACCAACAGATTCTCAATTTCAACATCTTGCACTTGAATTGCCCATCTGATATTATTTGAGCTTCGGTCGTTCTACCCATCAGCTGATCCGATGATTTGTGTACCCCTCTCATATATAGGAGATTTTGGATTTGAGACCTGTAATAAGTGTTGTTAGTTGAAAGTATTGAACTCATGTAATTGTTGGAGCATTAGTTGTGCACAATTCAGAAGCATCCAATGATTCAAGTATTCTCTATGGTGGTTTCTCTTCATTCTCTATATAGTTGGTGGCGACGGTGTTCTCTATGTTCATATGCTGTTTATGATTCTTTTTTCTACGCCGATTGGTAGAGGTATTATCTACGTTTTTAATGATACTTTCCTTTCATCTTTGCTTGTATTTGTAATTAGTACTAGACAAAACCCGTACCCCAAAAAATTTAAAATTAAAATCTACTTTCAAGGCAATACAAATCTGAACTATTATTGAACTGTTGTCCTTACATAAACCTACTGTGTTGCACTTTAGGGCATTCAAGAAGCTGAATTATTTGAATAAGTTGAACCAATGAATTATGTACGTTTGAGGACATCAAAAAATTAAAGGAATAGAAAAAGGCTGGGGTGATGACGGAAGTGTTTGGTTGGGTGATATTTTTTTTTTTTAAAAGAGGAAGAAGACGACATGTGAGGGATCGGGAGACAGAAACAGAAAGCGTTTCTATTCATATTTCACAACCGAGCCCGTGGCTGCTTCCTAAAAGTCCTTTTCTCTATTACCCTTTTAACTTCTTTTTTTTTTGCTTTCTTTAAAACAACACCCTCTCCCTGTAGCTTTTATTTCCAAAACGCCCCCAACTTTTCTGGTCCCAACAATCCATTTGGAGGTTTTCAACTGGGCGGACATCTGCCCAACTTATTGATTTAGCAGCATTTTACTAAATACATTCAAAACAAAATTCTAAAGAGAACGGATCAGGATACAAACTAGCGTGGAGATCTACATTAGGTTGATCTAAGGGTTGAGATTTTGTGAGAATATTCTTCTCATCATGTAAATCCATTTGAAGGTTTTCAACGGGAGTAATGCTACTCTGGCAGGCGGACATCCGCCCAACTTGTTGATTTAGCAGCATCTTACTAAATACATTTAAAACAAAATTTTAAAGAGAACGAATCAGGATACAAGCTAACGTGGAGATCCACATTAGGTTGATCTAAGGGCTGAGATTTTGTGAGAATATTCTTCTCATCATGTAAATAATCTTCACAAAAAATCAGTTCATTCTAAAACTTCTAATCCTATAAAAAAATTGACTCTTTTTCTATTCGTTTATTTTTCACTGTTAATTTTTTATAAACTTTCGATCAATTTTTGATAGGGTTAAAAATTTTACAGTGGACTGATTTTTTATAAAGATGATCTATATGATGAGGAGAATAATTTCACAAAACTTCAGCTCTTACATCAACCTCATGTGGGCCCCAAATAAGCCTGCACACCTAACATGGCTGTAAGCCGATCCATTCTCAATTCTAAATGTGCAATGTACTCCAAAATGCTGCTACATTATGACAGAAATTAGTGACCTCATAGATTTTGATGGTTTTGGATGTATTTGTCAGTAGCTAGAGTAGTATGATCTGGTACGACGAATTGATGAGGGCCAGCTAGAAAAGGATTCACAAGTCATTTCATAAAATGCAGAGGAGCTTTTAGAGATAGTAAAAAGTTAAAGGGTAGTTTGGATATTTTGACGTCAATCAAGGGCTTTTAATATGATTACCATCCCATAGGACAAGTGCTCTCACTTCCTACTTTCAGCCGTTAAATTTTGGACTGACTTGGACCATCCGTTACAACAGCTGCTCAACACTACATCAAATATATGTAGCTTCATCACCCTCTCTTAACCACTCAAAACTTGCCACGTGTTCATGCATGGCCCATCTTGCTTGGCGGAAAGCTATAAACGGGTCCCACTTCCTTTCGGACTTTTCAGATCCTCAAATCCTACGGTCCTTTTCGCTTCTCTTATCTACACCCCACGTATCTCCTTTATTACATCCTCACCGTTGGATGGATTAAATAAATTTATTACCATTTTGTCCCTTCTCTCTTCCTTTGTGTAACCGCTGTCCTATATAAACCCACAGACGGTCATGAAGTCAGTATAAGCATTCAACTATCTTTCTCTCTCTACTTTCTCTCTCTAAAGCGAAGATGTGTGGAGGAGCGATCATCTCAGACTTCATCGAGGCCAGACGTGGTCGGAAACTGACGACACAAGACCTCTGGTCGGAATTTGAGACCATCTCAGACCTACTCGGCTTTGACGCTAACGATAATGGTCACTGTTACAACCAGTTTGAAACTAAGGTGGGTTTTTTAAAATTTAACCGTAAAATTTGAGATTTTGAATTTTAGAGTCTGGGTAATGTTCTAAAGTCGATTTTGTTATTATTGTTAAACGTTAATTAGGTTAAGAACGAGAAGACTGCTACTACTACAAAGAAGACTACTGCAACAGATCAGAAAGCGAAGTTGAAGAAACAAGGAGGAAGAATAAGGAAGAATGTTTACAGAGGAATAAGACAGAGGCCATGGGGAAAATGGGCGGCTGAGATTCGTGACCCACGACAAGGTGTTCGAGTTTGGCTCGGTACTTATAACACGGCTGAAGAGGCGGCGAGAGCTTACGACGAGGCAGCGAAGCGTATCCGAGGTGAAAAAGCGAAACTCAACTTCCCTGATGATGATCAACAATCACAACCACCACCACCACCACCAGTACCACCTCCAAAGAGACGTTGCTTAAACACTGAGTCGACTCAGTCGAGTTTTCAACTACCTTCCGGGGCTCCGACTATTATGGGGTTCCCATTTCAAGACGAAAGTTATAATCATAAACCACCTGGCGGGTCTGGTGGTGGATCGTCGTCAGTAACGAGTGGGAGTGATGTTGAACTTAAGGAGCAGATATCTAGCTTGGAATCGTTTCTAGGGTTGGATGCTGAGTTGGGTGAGTCGTCAGGAGCGAGTTGGGAGTCAGAATCGGTGGATATGTGGTTATTAGACGACGTTGCTGCTGTTACTAATACTCACCTGCATTATTACTGAATCGTATGTACCCAGTAACTCAGTACGAGTCGGTGAGAGTTACATGAATGTTTTTGTCGTTATCCGGGTTTCGGTGCATAAACAAATACAGTACTCTTCTTGAGTGCTGCTTTTTAGCCCGACTTTTTTACAAAAAAAAAAAAAAAAACAAAGGCCACATGCTTATGTGGTATGGTAGGTCCTACTACTACATGAGTTGAAACTCCATGATATTCTTGTAAAGAGAAAAGTGATAGATCTTCCCCGCCATATAAGCATCTCGCGTTCATTTTGTAAAATGATCGGGTCAAAAAGCTTTATTGCTCTTTTTAATAAGTTTTGCCCGTTTATCTACGTCAACGTTTTTTGTCGTCTTTTGTGTTTGTTGGAAAAGTGTTTGCTGTGCTGTTGAAGAGCAAAGTTTGATACTTTAGTGGTGCACCGTCCTCTAAATTCCACGTGGCATTCTTTTTTTCTTTTGTACGCTCGCTCATTCACGATTGTTTGACCCAGCCTTTTGGTGAACCATTGATTGGTGATATGAAGGTCATTTCTGAAGAATAAGCTTGAATATCCAATGGTTGAAAATCACTTAATAGTTTATTATGTGGATGCTTTTTGTTTATTATTTTTAATTTAATATTATTCTGTAAAACATATATATGAATTATTTTATTTGAGGGGAAAAAACAGGATGAATATTCATGGTGTCCAATAAGGTATCGAAAATTCTCACACGAACTATCTTTAAAAACAAAATTTTTTTTAACGAATATGGTTCATGAAAACAAGTGGAATTTCTGTTGAACAATTACAAATATTATAAAGGCATCATTTTTTTCTTGAGTTATTGTTGAATTACAAATATAAAGAACATCACAAAAAAGGAGTGTACAGGTGCACCAACAAATCACAAATGTAAGAAGAAGCGTTATTAATGAGGCAGATAACATCACCACCAATGAGTTGAGAAATTAAAAGCATAAAACTACATAAGAAACGTAGAGAAATTACCAACTTACGGTCATTAATGAAAAATTAACCATTAAAGAAAGCGCTATAGAGAGTATTGCTTTTAGATTGTGCACAGTTTTTCAAATAGACAAAAATATAACATGATCTTAAGAAAAAGCTACAATATTACCACGACAATTAGTTTTGAACTCGTAACCTCCATCGTATGGCTAACCGACGACAATTTTAGTGATTTCGACTTCATGCAAAAGAGTTGCAGTCTTCAATCTGATTTTGGGACGGATTTTTTTGGGTTAGCTCACCCTCGCAGGATCGCGACCCTTTGTCATGGCCATTGCAGCATATGTGTTACCAAGGCATAATGGGCATGATCATGATCGACTTGATGTCATCCTGGTCACCTTCCTCCGACTTATCATCGACATTTTGTTCAGGATTCCAAACTCAACTGTGGCAATTAAATGCGTGGGTTGCACGCTTTGCATGAGGAGAGATACCAATCAAATATATACTTTGAACATAATACAATCTTTTACATATCAAAGGGGTGTTTGGAAAAGATAATGCTAAACTTACAGTAAAATCCAACATAACTTACTATCTAATGTTAATTTGACGATGAAATTATTTTTCACATATCTTAATGATTCGCGACCATTCTAAAGTAATATCCATTCACCACAGATTTCGCTTTTGGTAGGAATTATGTAGGGTTTTTAGTAAACCTAACATCACCGGTTTAGAAATGAGAGAGTAGTTACATATGCAAATAAAGTGCACGTGCTACCTAATAGTTGTGTGGGCAATCAGATTGCTACCATAATTCTACTTATCTTATCTTGTCTATGCATGAATGAATAAAACCTCACATGATGGCAAAAAACGACCAAATCTTTTTTCCCCTTCCATCTGATCTCGATTTCGTACTAGAAAGAATATATATTTATATATATATATTCTTTTATGTGAAATGCCTTAGAATCATTATTAAGTCAATGAAACTATTTTAATGGATAAAAAAATTTGAAATTATATATTATTAATTTAATTACCAATTTAGAAATTTTTTAGAAAAGGGCAGATGCATGCATGAAGTAATATTGCTGCAACTCGACTTTTTGTACGAACGAACACACTTTTTTTGGTCGGATTGACACACTTATTATTATTGGACGCTGGTACATGAACACATATATAAACACTGTTTATGTTTGGGCTAAACATACACAGTATGGGGTTTAAATGAATATGATCTTCTTTTTTATTGTACTTATATGGTCCCACATTGTTTATGTTTGGGTTAAACACAAAGAGTGCTATGTTCAAATACCATATATCCGATTATTATTAGATGAAAAACTTTAATAAGTTGTCCAATTGTGGCTTTTATAATCTTTGTTAACCAATGAAGTTAAAGTCGGCTTAATATATAAGCACTGCATGCATGATTACCAAAACTTAAGGTAGCTTAATTAATATTTTTTTTTTGATAGTTTTTAAAATATTACATGAGCTGCCCCAAGAGCTAGAACTCAAGACCTCCCCTATAGGGGAGGGGATGCCTAACCATCTGGGCAAACTCGGATTGCCAGCTTAATTAATATAACATTCGGTTCCTCTTGCCAAACACAAATTAATGTTGTAAAATATTATATATATTCTTTAAACTTTAATTAGTTGATTATTTAAGTACCTAAATCAGCAAACCTAATTACTAATTATTCCCCTTATTCTCGCTATTATATCTCGAGGCCGCCATATTACTTAATTTCTGGATAATTAACACACTTTGAAAGCTGCTTTATCAATACTTTTTGTCTAGCTTTAAAGTACTTGGATGAATTCAGTTAATTTATGCAAGATTTGACTACTAATATTTTGAAGGATTTGAGATCAAAGTTGGGTCAGATAGATCGATCCTTTATATATCTTGACTCTTTTATTACTAGATTACATGCACCGGCAAGTGACGAGGATAATTAAGCTTTGATTAAGTATCCATAAAAAAAAGTTAAGTTTGAATAATTTGGTTAATCTTCTTGCCCAATGATTGCCCAATCTTGTTGAGAACCGATGAGTTCATGTTGATTTGATCTTATGGTCACTCTTATTAAATTTTGATCTGATTATGTGTAGATAAAAGGAGTATGCTCACACCCAAAAAATAATTGGGTGCATTAATAGATAT
>MVGT01002331.1:21605-43358 GCA_002174775.1 Macleaya cordata | reverse complement strand
GATGATGATCCCAGCAACACACCCTTGATTTCTCTGAGATTCCTTCTTCACAAAACCATGGATCTCCTTCAAGTCTAGCTCTCTCCCTTGCTCTCCCTCTCTCCCAGCAGATCAGCCCCTCTCTTCCTCTCTTCCTCTCTTCCTCTCTTCCTCTCTTCCTCTCTTCCAAATAGAAAGGAAAAATAAGAGAAATAGTGTTAAGTTAGGGTTAGTTATATTAGCCTAACCCTAAAACTTAATAAAACTCTACAGGGTGCCCTCATCCAGAGTGGCTGCCCCTCAACATTAGTAACTTAGAGATAGGGGTATTACATTAACACATAGGTTTTCGACACCTAACATACTGATTAGTCCAGAATTTCAGGACTAACCTCGACCCATGGGCTTGGGCCCATCTTGGTCCATTCCAGCATATAAATTCTCGAGTGATACAACAACTCACTCACCTTAGTAAGTGAACCTCTCTCTCTTTCCCTTTTTCTTTCATAAACCCTAAAAGAAAAATCTATTTTGTAGGGCACAAATCTGGATTTTCTTTTTTTGATCGACTTAAATCTGGATTTTCTTATTTATCTTTCTCTCGTTAATGCCCTAATTTTTATGGAAGGAAGCAGGATCAATTTTTTTTTTTACTTTGGACGGTCTGTCTAATAGAGGTTCGAGCAATCCCTCTCTCTGCAACTCACTCTCCTCAGTAAGTTTCAATAATCTTTCTCTTATTTTTAGTAATCTCTCTATCTCTCTCTCTCTCTTTCTCTCTCTCTTTCCCTCTCTCTTTCTTCTCAGTAATGTTCAGAATTATTTTTTGCTCTGGATGATCTATTTTGTAGGGCATAAATCGATTTAATAGGTGGATTTTTATTTTGGTTTCATTTAGGGCAGAAACAGTATGACTATGCCATCTCTCTCTCTTTCAGTTACTCTTCTTCTTCTTCTTATTCTTGTTCTTCGAATTTATTCCCTTTATCTGTTTTTTATCTTTTTCTTGGTATATAGTTTACTCCCACAAGATTGCCGCTTATATAGGGTGGATGGCTCAGGATGGAAATAGATTCGGCCTTCACCACCCCTCATAGACAGAGGAAGAAATTCAAGTGAAGATTCCTGATGCAATTTTAAAATAAAGGTAAAATAGATATATGTTTCTTTTTTGCTTTTCTTTGTTATATAATTATGATTAATATACAATTATATAATGATAATCATGATAACTTACTCTATACGACCACCTTTTTCGTGTTGAAGCATATATTTGACATCCCAATAGAGTGTGAAAGGTGGATATCTGAAACTCTAGATGATAGGTGGAGGCAGCACAAGTACAAGATGTAGTTGTCAGGCTTTAATCCTTATTCAACAAATGTAGAAAGGCTTGCACATCGACCGAAGGATGTAGTTTAGAGTCAGTGGATGATTTTAGTCGACTATTGGTCATCAGATGTTGGGATTGTAAGCTTATAATATTAGTAATAGTTTTCGAAACATATTTTTTTAATGACATTGTAGGAAATTAGTAACCGTAATAAGCGGAGCAGGGACAAATAGTCTGTGCCTCATAGAACTAGCTCAAAATTATTTATGAGGATAGTTGAAGAGGTAAAATATAACATTGTTCAAACCATATAACATTTTTCAAACTATTGATATATGTATATATTAAACGCTCTTTTGCAATTGCTTTTGAAGATGGAAGAGGAAACAAACACACCACCGACATGTGTAGAAATCCTCAAAAGAACTCGCATTCGAGAGGGAAAATTTTTCAAATGACTGTTTCAACTAATATAATTATGTGAATATTTGCAGAGAGAAATGGATGGGTTGGTCAATAATCAAGATGCATCATCACAAGAGTTAGAAGCAGGTCCTAAAGACGTTTTCTCGCAATAGTAATGGGACGCGATAGGGGTGGTCGTGTACAGTGTTATGGGAATGCCGTGAAACCCAAGGTATTTTGGCGTGGGCAATCATCGAGTGCATCTTCAAGTAAGAATACAGAACACGTCTGAGCCTTAGAGCAAAAGGATACAAACATGGAAAATAAAGTGGATATAGCATTGCTGCTGCTCATACAGATAGCAGGGACATGTGGTAGTACCCAGGTATACATCTATTTCATTTATCTCTCTAATTCCTTATTATACTAGTTTCTATTTCCTTTGTTTGGTTTCTTAAACTTTTAGGAATTTCTTTAAGATTAATCTTATAACATTCCAACCATTGTGGAAGTCAAAAATTGTACAAATACTATTAGATATGGGTTAGACTAATGGCATACTAGTTTCAGCAAAGTTTTAGGAAGTTTTAGAGTCCATGTCAAAGGTAGGTTTTTGGGTAACTTTGAGAGACTTTCTGGGGCCATAACTTTGTGTTACGACCTCTATTTTAGGCATACGATTACTCTTTTTGAAGGTTTCATAGTATACTTCAAGTTTATGGTATTAGTTTCTCTAGGGAGGTAGGCTTTCCTCCACTTCTACTGGTGTATTTGCCTCTCAAATTCTATTTTAGAAAAACATGTTGAAAGTGTTTCTATTTGTTTGTTTATGAAAAATCTTGCATAGATTGATATTTGGATATGTTAGAACTTAGAAGTGATTTTAGCATGTGAAAATACAAATCAAGGGGCCTTATAGCCTTGCTCCTTCGAAGAATGGTATTCAAGTATTCTTATTTAAATTATAGTTGAAATGGGCATTTCCAACAAAATAGATATGATTTTGTTCAAATACTTTAACTTAGTTTTACATCTTCTTTCATGCCTAGCTAGATATAACATATATTTGCAGTACATGTTAGGTTACTTGTGAGTAAACTGAATTATACTTGTTAGACATTCTATGAGAGAATGAGTTGTTAAAGCACTATTTGTGAATCTTCTTGTTGCAATGATCGTAATAGAATCCTCACACTTTCTTCGAAACTATCAATTACGGAAACGTGAACTGAAATCTACTTTTATTGTTTATTTTTGCAGCATATTCCATCGGTGCCTACTTCACCGCCTATACCCGAAGAGTAGGAGTTCAGAATATGAATACTTTTTGGTAAATATATTATACTATTTTACATATCATTTTGATGAGTAATTGATTATGTTATTGGTTAAAGAGGGTTAATTGTGGATGATATTTTGTTTGTCTTGATATGTGAAGGATTGGTAAAGAAATTTTTTGTTTCTTTTGACATATGAAATGATGTAATTTGAATCATTTCATCATATACTCTCAATGGAATGGAATGAAATGCATATGGTCAATGGTGGATATTAGGTTATTTTGTGTCGGAATATGTTTAGGATTGTGGAATGTTTACTTTTTGTTTCTCTCGACATTTGGGAAAGGAAATGATGCAACCCAATAAATCTTTTGGCATAGTTGTGATGGAATGAAATGAATTTGAATCATTTGGTATAATTAGGGAAGGATGAACTGAAATCTACTTTTATGGTTTATTTTTTGCAGCATATTCTACCATTGCCCACTTCACTGTCTAACACCCTAAGAGTAGGAGATCAACAACTGAACAATTTTTGGTGAATATATAGGATATACATTCGGATGGAGTAATTGATCGTGATATGGGTTATAAAGGGTTAATCGTGAATGATATTTTATTTTTCTTGATACAAGAAGGGATTAGAGAAGAATTGTTTTTGTTTCTTTTGACATGAAATGGATCGAATGGAATGTATATTGTCAATAATGGATACAAAAGGTTTTTTGTGTTTGAATATGTTTAGGATTGTGGCGGATGTTGTACTTTTGTTTATCTTAACATATATGAAAGGATGTCTTACTCATTTCAAGCTTGTGCTATAGTTGTGATGGAATGAAATGAATTTGAAACTCATTTAGCATATAAGTGGATGTATAACTCATTTGGCATATACGTTGTGATGGAATGGAATGCAGTTGGCAGGTGGATATAAGTATTCTGTAAATTATGGGTTTTGAATATGTGGTTTTTGTACATGTCAGATATATGTATTATATGCAGGTATAAATATTAAAAAAAAAACACAGGACTTTTAGCGACGGTATTAGCCGTAGAAATAAGGACAAATTCCATCTTATTTAGTGGTCTTTTTATGACGGACAGACCGTCGCAAATAAATGGTAAAACCGTCGCAAATAGTATTGGCAACGGCGGCTTATGAGAGGCATTTGTGCCGTCACAAATAATTATTTGCGACGGTGTTGGAGCTTTACGACGGATTATCACCGTCGCCATAGGCCTTTTTTTTGTAGTGTATCTACTAGTTTAGAGGGTTGATCTTCTTACTCTTGCAAGTTGATAGTTTCTTTCTCTATTCTCTTTATTATTTAGTGATATTTTTTCACTTACATCCTTATTTGTATTTGTAATCAAACAATAGTACCATCATAAAAGAAAAAAATTTAGCATTGACACCCTTCTAATGCATTTTTTTATTCAAATCCAATGCAAAAAAAACAAACTCAAATGTAAAAAACAAAACACATAAAATAAAGGGCTCGGTTTGTGAAAAGATAGACCTGTGGATCACGGTAGGTTGAACAAAATAACTCCTTTTCAGTCTCTGATTGACGGATCATAGCAGATTCCAAATAGATATCCAATTTGATTTGATTTGTTTTTTATACTCTTCTACTGTTCTACATTATTATTGAGTGGAGAGAAGTTGTTGGATCCGTACACTTCTTTTCACTCTCTGCCACACTGCCCATCTTATTCATTTCAAACAGTTCCCCATGTGATCAACGGACTTCAAAAGAGGAATTCAATTTGATTAATAATTTCAGTCCTTTAACATATGATCAACGGACTCCACAAGAAAATTCTAATTTGATTAATTGTTGTTCTACTGCCCTATTTATAATAGATAGATAGATAGCTCTTCCAGAGCATTTGAATTCCGAATTAGAGTATCAAATGCTATAACGACCCTATTACTATCTGAAAAAACCCTAACCCTACTCTATCCTGCGTTAAGTTGGTGGTCGGAGACGGTTTTCTCGACGAGGAATGATTAGAATTCCGAATTAGAGTATCAAATGCTATAACGACCCTATTACTATCTGAAAAAACCCTAACCCTACTCTATCCTGCGTTAAGTTGGTGGTCGGAGACGGTTTTCTCGACGAGGAATGATGGTTCGTGAGGTCTTGTTGGAGGAGGAGGCCTCATCAGGTAAGTGTCTTGATGTTTTTCTCTTTTTGTTGTTAAAGTTTCGGGCTATTTTAATTGCATGTTTAAAGCCTAAGTGAGCTATTAATTATTGTCTCTGTTTATCCATCTTGTTTAGGTTTGATTTCTAATTCTAGGGTTTTATTTCTAACTTTTAATAACTCTCAAAAGTCCAGTTCTAAAACTTCATATCTCATTTTGTTACAACTTCATGTCTCATTGTCTTTTATTCACATCTTAATTTGCTGATCATTAATTGAAATTGATCATTTTTTCTTTTTCAGACATGATTACATCATTCTAAAACTTTTAAGCTTATCTGCTTGATTTATGAGCCGTGTATTTTTACAATTTTAAACAATCATTGAAATTGATCATTTTTTCTTTTTGAGACATGATCATACCATTTTAAAACTTTTAAGCCTATCAAACGTTACTTAATTTATAAGCCGTGTATTTTTTCAATTAACTTTAAACAATCATTTGATGTGGTTATAAGATTGAGATTGAGATAAATTTTATATGAAGATGATCTGTATAGCATGAAGAACGTCCTCGCACCATCTGATTATCTCCATGCGGGCCATTACATGGACTGTGCCGATAATATGTTAATTTAAGTATGTCCCCTAATTTTTTCTTTGTTTAAGTTTTATCCTTCGGTAGAGTCAAGTTAAAAAAAAAAACGTGAACTAAAAGTGGAAAAAACTAGCTAATCACTAGATGAATTAAAACGTGACATGAAATAGGAAAAAATCAAAGGGATGCTCGCCAAGTTACCAGCTGTAGAGCTGGGTTTTTGTTGTTTTTTAGTTGATTCAATTAAAAGTTAGTATTTTTTTAATCACATCAATTAATGGTTTGTTTGGATGGAGGATTTTAAGTAGGAAAAATGATGTTGGGACATGATTTTGTGGGAATCAAGGATTTGGTAAAAAAATAGTTAAAAATCATGTTATAAATCTAACTATTTAGTTTTTCATCAAATCCCTGATCCCCACAAAATTCCCACTTAAAATCCCCCATCCAAACAAACTATAAAAGTTAGTTTAAGCACATTTGTTTTTTTAGGATTTAAATGGAATACTCTATTGCCATAAGAACTTGTTCTCTCATGTTGAAGGTAGATAACTTCTTTCTTTGCTAATTAATTGTCTTTCTCTATATGTGTTGATATTATCTTTGTTTTTAATTTTTATTTCAGGGTCACCAGCGTATCAATCTTTTATTGTTCTTGAAATTTGTTACCTGTTCATTAAAAACTAATTGCTTATGTTGTCGTCGGAAAATAAATGTACAAAGAAGAAAGAATTCTACATTGTCTATTTGATTGTCTACTTTCAATTATAAATATGGATAATGAATATATTTATTATCTATTATAACATACTATAGGAGAAGCTTTTGGATTAACAAAACCCTCTCTCTTAGGTGTGGGTTAAAAAAATCTATATTATAAGCATATGGCCCAATATATATAAAAATATCTATATAAAAAAAAATATTTTCACACTATTTTCTCCATCACAATTTTCTCCTACTATTTTCTCTTCCTAAAATATCTCTCCCAAATCTCTCTTTCTCTCACTACTAAAAATTCAAAAATTTTAACAAAAAATTCAAATTTTTTTTTTCAAAAAAAGCCCCGTGCCTTGCGCAGGGTATGGAGGCTTGTAATATACTATAGGAGAAGCTTTGAGTTAACAAAACCCTCTCTCTTAGATGTAGGTTAAAAAAATTTATATTATAAACATATGGCCTAATCTATTATCTTTTATTGGGTTAACAAATTCATCTCTCTTAGGTGTGGGTTAAAAAAACCTACATTATAAACATATGACCCAATCTAAAACAACTAAATTTTCTAATTATCTAATAAAAAAATTCAAATTTTTTTTTTAAAAAGAAGCCCCCGTGCCTTGCACGGGATATAGGGGTTAGTATATTTATATATACGAGCCCCCCCACATGCGCTTTGCGTGTGTGAGTTGGCTGTCCATCACGCGCTACGTGCGTGATATCCAAACGCGCTACGCACGTTCATTAAACTCGTGCGCTTCGCACGTAACAAATTTAACTTACCCCTTCACATGTGCTACGCGGGTGTGAATTGACAAATTATACAGTACGTTATTATTGAAAAAATATGATACAGGTGGGCCCACTGATGACAGTGTATATACTGATGTTGATCTAGACGATGAGTAGATTTTCGTTACAAAAAATCCGTTCTTGGATCAACTCAATGCCACCCTATTGGCAAGTGTAAACGAAGTGTAAATAAGTAAATTTTATTAGGGGACATAGTTGGTATTTTAAAAAAGTTAAAAGAAAAGAAAAAAAGAAATGGACGGACAGGCGGTGTGACAGCTCTAGGTTGTTACGCCGCCGCCGCCCCCCTTGTCTTTCTCTCTCATACACTTTTGGGGGTGGCGCTCCTTAGCCAACTCAAATGGCTTAAGGGGGCAGCCCCGTTAAGTATAGTAAAGATATATATATATATATATGTTATATTTAATTTTTATTACATTTTTGCTATCGAATTCTATTTTTTCGCTCCTGCTCTTCTTTTGATAGAAAGAAAAGAGGAATATTACTCTTACCAAATCTGTGGCAGTCCCTATTTGCTCCAAATTAA
Organism: Macleaya cordata; assembly: GCA_002174775.1. Taxonomy (NCBI): domain Eukaryota; kingdom Viridiplantae; phylum Streptophyta; class Magnoliopsida; order Ranunculales; family Papaveraceae; genus Macleaya; species Macleaya cordata. Next base: position 35,551 of record MVGT01002331.1, on the reverse strand, counting down.
TAATCTTAATTTCCTCTTCCCTTTTACTCCCCTTTCTTTCTCTTTTCCTTATCACTCTTCTCTCTTCCCCAGATGTGACGAGCTTGAGCAATGAGGCACTATCGATTGGCTTCGCAACTTGGAGAACGATGTCACGCCGTGAAATTTTGCTTATTGGTTGCTTTTGGATTTCTTCGGCTGAATGGCTAATTATAGTTCCCCATCAATAGCCTTACGACACCGTTTTTCTGTTTTTGTCATTATCTTGTTATCCGCTAATTTAACCTTAATCAAGATATGTGTATGTAACTTTTATGGTGTTGAAGATCTAAAATTAAAGGTTCGTTGCGGTGACCACACGTGTGTGGCTCCATATTGTTATCATTTGGCCACCCATCTTCCCTCAAGCAAATTCATGTAGGACCGACGAATGAAGCACCTTGGTACTTATAAAGAAGAGAAGGGTCCTCATTAGTGTGTTTTGAATTTCGAGAACTTAAAACTTTCTTTACTGTGTTTTTACCTCTCAAAGAAGTTGTAGGTATGTTTTTAATTTCAAGGAAATAAAATGAGGGTTTTCATCAACATTAAGGCACTGTTTGGCTGCACCGAAATATCATAGACTGGATTTTCCTAGACCCATCTTAAGAAAACTCTGAACCTGGTTGATGAAGGATGATTTAGAACAAATTAAATTCTTATTTTATTTTTATGATTTCATTAAATTTATTTTAATTAAAAATTAGTTAATCTCGTTTTTAATATTTAGGGCTTATTTAGGAAGGTCTAGAAGTGTCTATTTTGAGTTTTAATAGGTTTAGAAAGTTGCTTATAGGTAGTAGATACCTTAGGGTCCAAGTTTTTAGTATTTTGGTAGGTTTCTAACTTGTTATGTGGGAGTTATCTATATAAGGAGCTCCAAAAACGAAAATTAAGATTAGTTTTTGATGATTAATGAAATTTAGTTTAGAGAAATTGTTCTCTATTATTTTGTTCTTAGATTTATGAGTTATTTTGATCTCCGCCCTGCATCACTGGTTAACTAAGAAGCTGTTTGTTTGACACCATATTTTGCTGAGTTTATTTTGCATGTTGTTTGTTTGACACTGTATCTTTGCTGGGTTTACTTTGCATGTTGTTTGCCTGAAAGTGTTATTAAAAGTATTGTGAGTTATAAATTTCACTATTTTAACTTTAATATTCAAATATAAGATAATAATTTATATATCTTTAATTAATCTTTCTCATAAATAATTTTGAAATATTACATTTGCATAGATGGAAAAAATTCAACAATCTTCATTTAGATTTCTCTATGCATCCATTCCATCACCCTTCAATAATCACTTCCATAAAGAAATTCAGACATGAAATATTACACAAAAAAAGTTATATTTCATTAATCAATAAAATTTACATAAATTGTTTTTTTACATAAACGTACAAGAACTTGAAAAAAAAAATCAAGTTGCAAAAACAGAGAATATAAAAACATAATTGCCAAATTGTAAAACCCTAGATAATTGCAGAGTTCAAGTGCAAAAAAAATAAGAACAAATTTTTTCTTCTTCTTCTCAGTGACAAGTTGTAGAAAAATTAAGACAAAAAAATAAAATAAATAAGAACATATATTATCAAAATGCAAAACCCTAGAAAATTTTACAGTTAGAATTGTAGAAAAATTTAGAACAATTTTTTTCCTTGCCATAACAAGTTGCAGATAAAAAACAAATTTCTTCTACCGTTGAAATCCAAAACTCAACCAAGATTTTTTTTTTCTTCTTCTACCCTAGAAATCCAAAGTTCAACCAAACCAAAAATTTCTTGAACTGATAAATGAGAAAAAGAAAGTGCGAGTAAAGTAAAAGGAGTGAATACGATAAAGAGGGAGAAGGAAGAAGAAAGAGACAGAGACAGAGAGCCTCTGGTTTGTTTTGAAAACGAAGAACATATAGAATTAGAGAGGGAGACGAAGTGGAGGATGAGAGAACGAGATGAAGGAGAGACGAGAGAAAGAGAAAGAAGCATACAAACGAAGAGGAGAGTCGAGCTCTCTCAGCTCCCGTAAAAGAAAAGTCGAACTCTCCTGGGGTTTATCTTCACGAGGATTTTGGGAAAACACATATTTGGTGGTTTTTCCTTTCACCAGATTTTTGTGTACGGAGACCCAGGCCGGGTTTCATTTTTCATATTTTTCTACTTAAAACATGCGAAACAAGCACCTTTCTAGGGTTTTCTTCGTCCCGGTCTGGGATTTCCCAGTAAACATACAGCACCTAAGTTAATGGTGTTTAACAACTCGTTGGGAATTGGAGAGAATGTGGTATTAAGTAACTTGACTTATGACGTGCAGAGTGCAGTAGAAAATTTATCATATAACATGCTTGTAATATGGCTAAATTGCCACAATGCTACAATGTTATCTGTTCTTATTAGTAGCAGAACATGGTATCAGAGCGTAAGCATACTTATCGCAATGGTAATTAAGGTTTTGATGTTATTATGAGTTCGATGTTTTTGATCGTGGGTCTTCAAAAAATAATGAAAGACGAAGCTTCATCTCAAAGTATGTAATTCTAAACAATCAAATGCCTCGCATACGTAATTCAAAAACAAAGTTTGTGGTACTATTTTCTCCATTTTCGTTGATAAAAATCCCTGAATTAAAGTTAAGCACGACAAACATATTATGCGAATTATATTTGCCAATGATGAACATGTAAATGCCGGAATTGCCCATGGGTCTGGTTATACCCAGTCTTCTTTAAAGGTGTAAGGAAAACATTATACCATATCCAATAACAAACCATGGGTTTCGTGGTTTGCAAATATGTGATTTTTTGGTTCGCTTTATCTTTACTATTTTAATATGGCTCTCTAGTTCCACTCAAATTTGACGGGAACAATGTTATTATTGTGTACAAGACAAATAGGGATGGATATTTTCTTCCAGGTTTATTCAAATTCTTAAACGTTTTACGAGTTCCACTTATACCCACTTTTATTTTGCACTTCTGCACTTACACAGGAGCCCCCTTCCCCTTACGCAGATGATATATATAAGGGTATCTTTCGTCGTGCTACTCAACATTGGCCTTTGGGTCATCAACATATGGCGGAAACATCGGTGTAAATGAAGTGTAAGAATAGAAGGAATTTAATAGAGATCAAAGTGATGTATTACTCAACTTTCTAAGGTAAAAATCCGACGTAAGGTGGGTGAGCATTTACTTGAGAAGTCTGGAAAACTAAATGGAGCAGTTATTGTAATCAACGGACTCCAAATATATGTCCAATGTGATTGATTTTGTTTTGTACCTCCTTCTTCAGTCTGTGCCACTGACATCTGATTCATTTCAAAAAGTTTCCCATGTGATCAATGGAGTTCAAAGAGAAATCCAATTTGATTAATAATTGAAGTCCTTGATATCTGATCAACGGACTCCAAAACAAAAATCCAATTTGGATTGTTCTACTGCCTGGCACTTACTTATATTATACACATAGCTCTTCCAAACAGAGCAAACAGATTCATTAGCGCACCAAATGCTATAAGCCTATAACAGAACTATATTACTTTGTGAAAAACCCTAAAACCCAGATTCTATTCTGCCTTAAGTCTCTGATCAGAAACAGTTTTCTTAAGGAATGGTGGTTCGTGAGGTCTTGTTAGAGGAGGCCTCATCAGGTGAATGTCTTGACGTTTTTCTCATTTTTCTTTAGTAGTTTATGTTTGGGTGTTATTAATTGCATGTTTAACTCTGTTTATCCACCTTGTTTAGGTTTAATTAGTTTCTACTTTCTAGGGTTCAATCTTGTTCTACAACTTCATATCTCTCCATGTTTTATTCATATCCTTGCTGATCATTATTTGAAGTTCAAAATCAAATGAAATCTCACTTAAAATTTATACTGTCTTGATTACCAACTTTTGAGCATTTTGTCAGTTTTACTTGACTCAATTGAGTTAGATAAAGCAAATTGTTCGTGATTTGATTATAAGTTGTTATCTTTGTTTTGGTTCTTTTGTAGGAGTAATTGCCCTAATGACTTATCCTCTGAAAAAAGGTTAGTACTTTTCTCTATCTCATTAATCTTCTTTTCTTTTATGTTTTTATATTATCTTTGCTTCCACTTTTCCTTAAAAAAAAAAAATGTGAAAGAAAAAAGAGGTCGAATTCAAAATAGAAGTCATTGATTCCTATAAATATGGGCTTTCTACTATTGGGGATCTTTCCAAACCTACAAAATCTTAATTCATTTATGACTTTTCCAAATTTTTTATGTAGCTTTCTTAAAAGGGAGAACGGCCAAAAGGCCCAAAATACTTTTTTTTAGACCATTTAGTCCAGAAGAAATAAAATAGATCTATTTAGTCCAAAACGATATAATTTGCACGCGTACACTTAATATGACAAGTTTGACCTTTTTTAATTAGACTTATTACAACTGCATCCCACCATTAACAAACCCTAAAACTTCTCATCGATAGAATCCAAATTATCTCCGCCGTTCTGAAAAAATAGCCTGATCTTCATCATTTTAGGTTTTGAGTTTTGTGAAGATTAATCATTACAAAAGTCGATTCAAAGACTCTACAGTGAATCAAAGACTATCCAGTGAAGAAGAACGAAGAAGGTGCAGATTCAGATCTCGAACCGTGTCTGAAAACGAAGGAAAAACTTCAATATCTTGAAAAATTCAACTAGAAATTTAAATTTGTTGAAGTATCTTGAGAAGAAAGCTTAGATTGGTAAGTTTTTTTTAATTTTAAGTGAAATATGTTAAAAATTTTGTCGTTTTAGCAGAGTTTCTACTGATCTACTGTTTTAGATTGTCGTTTTCACAAATTTTAAAACATTAATTATTAAATAACAATTTAAGAATTTGTTTTTTGTTTCTGAACTGTTATTTTGATTGTTTATTGGAATAAAGAAGATTGTAGGACCACAAGAGAGTTAAATTTTGATGGAATATTCTTACAAAAAGTACTGTAAAAAATGTTTTTGATTGATCTGTGCATTGCAACCCGTAATTTTTTCGTAGCAAGGCTACTGTGTGATTCTCTAAAGTTCTAGCATGGATATATGTAAAAACGTTTTTGCATAGAAGGGCTACTGTGTGATTCTCTAAGTACAACATGGATCTATGCAAAAACATTTTTTGCATACAAAGGCTACTGTGTGATTCTCTAGTACAGTGTGGATCTATGCAAAAATGTTTTGCATAGAAAGGCTACTGTTTGATTCTCTAAAGTTCCAGCGTGGGTCTATGCAAAAATATTTTTGCATGATCTATGCAAAAACGCTTTTGCATAGAAATGCTACTGTGTGATTCTCTAAAGTACAGCATGGATCTATGCAAAAACGTTTTTCCATAGAAAGGCTATTGTGTGATTCTCTAAAGTTCCAGCGTGGATCTATGCAAAAATCTTTTTGCATGATCTACGCAAAATTATTTTTGCATAGAAAGGCTACTGTGTGATTCTCTATAGTTCTAGCATGGATATATGCAAAAACGTTTTTGCATAGAAATGCTATTGTGTGATTCTCTAAAGTACAGTCTAAATCCATGCAAAATATTTTTGCATAGAAGGGCTACTGTGTGATTCTCTAAAGTTTCAGCATGGATATATGCAAAAACGTTTTTGCATGAACAAAAAAGAACAACCAGAAAATAAGATTTTGAAAGAGGAAATCTTGAAGTTGAAAGAAAATATTGTAATGCAGGAAGAGAAAAGGGCTGAAGGAGGAGAAGAAGAACAAGAAGAAACAGGGACTGAACAACTAAACAAACAAAGGATGGAGGAAACGAAGAAAGAGAATGAGTAATTGAAGGAGGAAAACTCATTGCATAATAAACCTGGTACAAACTGTTTTTCAATAAACCTGGTACAAACTGTTCCTAGAGGATAATAACCTGATGGAAGAAAATTTGTGCCTTAAACAAGAACTTGAAAGAAAAAATGCAGAGATTAAAAGAAAAGGTGATGAGATTAAAAGAATGGAAACAAATTTGAAAAACTCAGAGGAAGAGCTAAAGTTTGCAAGGAAAAAACTAGAAGAAGCATTGGCAAACAATGAAGTATTGAAAAACAGTTTGTACCAGGTTTATTATGCAACAAAGGCAACAACTACGTCCTTTGAACCTAAAGCAACAAAAGAAAAAGCAGCAGAGGAAGCAGATGAAACATTTGAAAAACAAACAACAAAGGTACCGGCTGTGACTATTGATCAAGAAGCAATAGAGGCAGCAACCACATCTCTACAACCTGAAGTGCAAACCAAAAACACTATCTCCACAAAGAACACCACACAAAAGAGAAAAAAGGAAGTTGATCCATCATCATTGTCAAAGAGAGTAAAAGATAAAGTGAGAGTAGAGAAAAAATTGGACAGTGATTTTGTTGCAGTACCACCACGAAAAAAGCCAAAGAAGGTGGAAGAAAGAACAAAGGATAAAGGAAAGTTCATCACTGAAGAAGAGATTTCACAAGTTAAAGAGATACCAAAAGCCTTCAACGATTGGAAGAAAAGTGAAGTTTGGACCCATGTGAACCCAAAGGAAGTTTCTAAGCTGAATGAATTTAGAGGATTAGCAATACCAAAGTAACTTTTAAACTCTTAAAATTTTTTTAGTCATATTTTTTCAATAATTGTTTTTGCAAGATTCTCAGAGGTTGAGTATATATATCTATGACAAAACATTTTTGCATGAAATGGCAACTCCAGACTTATCTAAGAATCAATTTACATCTGTGCAAAAACGTTTTTGCGTAGAAAGGCTACTGTGTGATTCTCTAAAGTTCCAGCATGGATATATGCAAAAACGTTTTTGCATGGTCTATGCTAAAACGTTTTTGCATAGAAAGGCTACTACGTGATTCTCTAATGTATAGCATAGATCCATGCAAAAATGTTTTTGCATGGTCTATGTAAAAACATTTTTGCATAGAAAGACTGTTGTGTGATTCTCTAATGTACAACATGGATCTATGCAAAAACATTTTTGCATGAATATGCTACTTCTTGTTTCTCAAATTTTTAGAATAAATCTATGAAAAATTATTTTTGCAAGGATAAGTTAATACAAGTTTCAGAAAGATGAAGTATACATGTGTGCAAAAATATTTTTGCAGTGATGTAGCATGGAGGAATGTTGATGGATCAATCAGAATAGTTGGCCAAGTACTAGATGAATTGATGATGAATGAATTTGTGGATGCACGGGTAAGTAAATTATGATAGTAACTTGATATATTTCTGTTACAAACTACTCAAAATTGATTAATTATAAATGAACAGGTAATAGATTGGTACTGCTGGAATTTAAAGAGAAAAAACCTGCAGAACACAAAACTTTAGTCTTCTTTAATGCAGATTTATGGGTAAGTAACTTTATTGCATTACATTTCAATTAGGATACAATTACAACCACATAGTTCTCAACACTAACATTGAAAAAAAAAATGAAAAAATAGTCCATCATGAAGCGAACCAACACACAACACATGGTACATGCGTTGTTGAGTGATGTGTTGAAGAGTCAAGTATAGGAAGGAACATTGAACCTAATGTTTCCATTGAACAGTGGAAAGTCTCAAAGTACCACAAATGAAGGATGGCACTGGTCTCTTTTGGTTAATGAAATTGATTCAAATAGATGGCTTCATTACAATTCATTGGAGCCTCGTACAGAAAAAAAAGACCAATGCTACAAAGAAGCATGTGCAATGGTAAGCTTAAATTAATTCTTTTCACTATTAAAATGTTTCTAATCAATAGTTATATTCAAAAAAATTTACTTGATTCCTTTTGGATTGTCAGGCACGTAAGGTAATATCACACACTAACGAGTTTACCAAAATCAGATCAAGGCTAATAAAATACAAGCCAGTCATAAGGGCGAAAACTCGTCAGTAAAAATATAAGTAAGTATCAATTTTTGTACAAAAAAACAACACTCAAAAAACAAAAACTAAACTTTAGAATACAAACTAACATCTTTTTTTTTAAACTGTGTTTTTCAGCCCAGATTGTTCTATGTTTGTATGCAAATACATCAATTGGCATTCAATTAACGGGAGTATGTTTGATTATCTCGTTGCGAAAAAGAACATGGATATACTGATGCAACGAATGAGGGCAAGGTTCACCTATAGGTTGCTAAATGACACTCTTCGTAGCTGGAGCAAATATGACAATCCAACCATGCTATTTCAGTTAGATTGATGGAATGTTGAGGGTTTAAATCATTAAAGGCTTACTGTAAATGAAATAAATTGTAGTTTGTAAAGTTTCTTGTTTTGTTTTAGCATATACTTTACTTCTTTTTGAAAACAGCTACAATTAAGGTTTTTTTGGTAATTTGGAATGATATTATGAATGTAAATGTTGAAGTAATGAATGCAAAAAGTGTTAAAAAGTTTTAAATGTACCATAAGTTTTGTTCGTAAAATTGAACCTTTTTACAGCGAGAAGGAAACATGCCCACTCCATCACCAATACTACTAGTATTACTATAACAGGAGATCACAAAAAAAAATACCCAAAAACTTCAATTTTTTAAAGAACCTGTGTTAATTATGTAAAAAAATGTTTCTACATGAATAGGGCACAACAATCTTCGCAAAGGTTAAGGCAACGTATTCAAAATCATTTTTGAATGCACTATGCAAAAATGTTTTTGCATGAAATATGCAAAAATGTTTTTGCATGAAATATGCGATAATAATCTACGCAAAGGTTAAGGGTACTTATTCAAAATCATTTTTGAATGCACTATGCAAAAATGTTCTTCCATAAACTATGCAAAAACATTTTTGCATCAATTGGTTACAACAAGCTTCCTGAATAAGAAGCATAAACATATTCATAAAGGATTTTGCAGATCAATGCAAAATTTGTTTTTGCATGAATAGGCTACTGCAAGCTTCTCAAAAGATTAAATATAAAAGCATGCAAAAAAAATTTTGCATGAGCTTTCCAGAAATATTTTTGCATTAATAATCAAACAATTAAATGCTAACTACACAAGAGAAAAGAAAATAATAGTAAAGCAAACACCATAAAAACATTAACAAATCTGGTATTGAATGAAAAACAAAAGCGAAATTGTAACAATAGTTCTCACTTATTTTCATCTAAAAATAACAAGGACCCGTAAAATTGAATGTTAAAAAAATGATAACTTGTAACAATGGTTCTCACCAATTTTCATCTAAAAATAACATGGACAAGTAAACAGTAACAAAATCTAATCCAAAACTGTAGTAAATGTTCTACTGGTATGCAAGCAAAGCTGCTTACATCGCCCACAACGCCGTGCCTTTTTATCAATAATTTCAGTAACTTCAACCCTCTTTTTGGCCTTTTTATCATTAATTCCACCAACCTCAATCCTCTTTTTTGCTTTTTTATCATTGTTTCTAGCACTCTCAATCCTCTTTTTTCTTGGCCTTCGAGGTCCAAGTTTAACAATAGGAGGTAAAACGGTTAAAGCTTTTGGATCAATGTTGGGCTTGTCATAGTTAGGAATTGGTTTAATTGGATGTAAATACGCATTCAAATAGTTCACAGCTGAATAATAAGAATTCACAAACTGAAATATTGGAGTACCAGACCTCTGAATAGCACATACAACATGTACACAAGGTATACCTCTCAACTGCCATTCTGTACATCTGCAAAACCAATTCATTAAATCAACCCTATGAGAAGGGTCAGAGTGAACCTCATAAACAAAATCAGAGGACTTGGCCAAGTCCCAGGTCCTTCCAACCTCAAAATTTGTTGCAATCAGTTTCTCAATTTTGGGGCAGAGAAGGCCTTTCCAAGAACGACATTTCTCACGACATTCCGACATCATTTTCATCATCTTTATGCGGATAGTATCAACCCTGGGAGTGACAGGAGGTGTACGCTCAAACTTAATCCAACCATTAAAACTCTCAGCAAGTGCTAAAGTCATCTCCCCATACCTTTGACCTTTGAAACACAAATTAGCCCAACATTCTAGAGGAATAGCATCAAGAAACTTCCTCACTTTTTCGCCTCCTTTGCTCCGGAAACATGCATAAGCATCTTCAAATTTCTTTTCAGTTGTAGCATAGGCACAAGTTTCCAATAACCTACAAAATAGGGCCTCAACTTGCTCTTAATTGGAATCATTTTCTTAAAATTATTCCGAAGGTGCCAAAAACAATAACCATAATGTGCATTAGGAAAAACATTCTCAACACCAACTAAAATCCCATGTTGTCTGTCAGATATGAACGTGAGGTCCCTTTCAGGAATAAGGATGGATTTAAGATTCTCCAAAAACCAGTCCCAATTCACATCATCTTCAGAACCAACAATGGCAAAAGCAAACGGGTAGAACTCTACACAAAATTAAAAACAAAAGCAGAAAAGAACTTAATATTAGTATATAAGAAGGAAACACAAAAATAAAAAGAAACATCACAAAACGTTAAAAAAAAAGTTAACAAGAATACGAATCAAAACAAATTTTCATGCAAAGGAATTTTACACAAAAATAATTTTGACAGATAACAAATGCAAAAGTGTACTAAAATATCACCTTGGTTGCCATTCTTTGCAGTTGCTCCCATCAAGCAACCCTTAAACTTAGTCTTTAAGAAGGTTCCATCAAAGAATATGACAGGCCTGCAATACCTAGCCCAAAAAATGCAAGCTCCAAAATAAATGAATAATCTCCTAAAGACCTTTGTTGCTGGATCGACTCCAACACAATATGGCTACCAGGATTTGTTCTCCTCAAGGCATCGGTGTACCACAACAGTTCCATATATGAACTCTCTTCTTTACCATAAATCTCCCTCAAAGCAAGAACCTTGGCACGAAGACCAAGCTCATAATTCAGTTCAACTCCGTAATCACGTGATACGTTCATGCGATAAGGAGAGAATGGAGACGCTCGAGGGGCCCACATGACACATGATGAAGCCATGCAAAGTGAAACGTGTAGATTGAACCAACCTCCTAACGTGGCGCAATAGTTGGATAATTATAATTGTAGTTCCTAATTTATTAATTTTCTAATTAATTAGTTTCCTTGTTTCAATTGATTTCTATTTCCTAGGTACTTAGTTTCCTATTTGATTCCAGTTTCTTATTTTACTTGTGTGAGAGATTATAAATACCCCAGTTTGGGGTACGTGGATAAAAAGAAGAAATTAGTTTGTTAAATTTACTTTTGCTATTCAGTTCTTTTGCTTGATTCGGTGGAAAGAACCTTAGGGTTCTTATCAGTGGTATCAGTCTTTCTGTTCTTGGATGGTTCAACCTCGCAAACAGTTGCAGATCGATATAGAGCTACAGATGACGGACTTGGTGGCTACAGTCAGTGTCATGGCTTCTTCGGTAAACAAATTTATTGAAGCTCGCGAAGTATCTTCCCCACCTTCGGTTACCGCTGGATTTCGTGGGGGTTTGAGTTCACAATTCGATGGTGATCGGCCGGGAAAACTTTTATTTCCCCGATTTGATGGTTTTGATCCTGAGGGATGGATTTTTCAAGCTGAGCAATATTTTGATTATTATTCCACCCCTCCAGAGCAGCAAGTTCGTTTGGCCGGATTCCATCTTGATGGAAAAGCTCTTCAATGGCATAAGTGGATGCTCTCGATTTCTCCTCATGAAACATGGAAAGGTTTTTCTACAGCTTTGTTGAAACGCTTTGGATGTACACGGTTTGAGGACCCTTATGCCGCTCTTGCTAAACTCCGCCAAACAGGCTCTTTACAAGAATATCAAGATGAGTTTGAACGTCTTTCCAATCTTGTTACTGGTTAATCTGATGACTTTCTTGTTAGTTGTTATTTGGGAGGTTTAAAAGATGAGGTTCGTTTAGAAACGCAGGCTTTTTAATCCACCTTCGTTGCTGGAAGCCATTGCCATGACCCGCTTTCAAGACGAAAAGGTGGCTCTTCGTCGTCAATTGTACCGAACACCAAATCGCGAATCTCCTACAGCAGCACCAAAACCACACATGACTACAACCCAGCCAGTCACCCCTACAATACGTCGCTTGACTCCGGCCGAGGCAGAAGAGCGGAGGAAGCAAAACCTTTGTTATAATTGTGATGAACGTTGGTTTCGCGGCCATCGTTGCAAAACTCAGATGTTGTTTTTAATCGAAGGAGAGGATGAGGTTGCTCTGCCTGATGACACGGAAGAAGAGATCGCCGACTTTAGCGAGGAGACTGCTGAAAAATCGGTGCATGCCCTTGCCGGGTTTAACACCCCTCGAACTATGAAGGTTCAATGTGAGATTAAACGATCTAAAGTAACGATTCTGATTGACTCGGGCAGTACACATAACTTCCTTGATCCCTCTATACCTAAAAGATTGAACATTGATGTGCTCGCTCGCAACGAAAAACAGTAGAAAATTCTAAATCACGTTTAGAATTGAAAAACTCGAAATTAACTCTCAATTAATGAGAAAACTCAAATATCTGTATTTAATTCTATATCAATAAATTGTCTACTACATCTCCTTATATAATAATAAGGGTTTCCTAAATCTAATAGAATTGTAATTAAAAGAAACTTCTAATCTAAGGAAACTGCTAAATAATAAAATAAAAATACCCAAATAATAAAAATTACTAGCTAAAATTTAAAAACTACTAAATTTCTAATTATGCTGAAATTTAAGTCGGACCCACAAAATTTGTCCTGCATCATCGCTGATGATAGATTTGAGGTCATGGTTGCTAATGGCAATCGTTTGGCTTGTACTGGTCGCTGTCCTAACTTGGAGTTTACTCTCCAAGGCTATATGTTTCGAAGTGATTTCCATGTTCTTACGCTTGGAGGTTGTGACATGGTTTTGGGCACTCAATGGTTACAAACACTTGGTTCGATTGGTTGACGTAGAACCAAATACTATGTCATCTACATAGATTTGGGCAACAAGTACATCATTTCCAGCCCATTTGATGAACATAGTCTTATCAGCTCCACCTCTTGAAAACCCTTTTCTGAGAAGAAAAGTGGTTAATCTATCATACCAGGCTCTTGGGGCTTGTTTCAAACCATATAGTGCTTTCTTCAAGCGGTAGACATGATTAGGGTTGATGGGATCTTCAAAACCTTNTTATGCATAGGAATGATGAGTAGTTCATGACTTAACAAAAGCGGCAAAATACTTCGATGAATTTTCTTTCTGAATTTGTAACTCCACGGCTTGAAACTCTCTTGGAACCTTCTGAAACATTTGGAGCTAGCTACAACAAAGTCATCCTTTACCATGAACACCAATGAAGATTGTCTAATTAAATCTCGTAGATAACCAAATGAAACTATAGTGGGTGTGCAAAACTGATCAAAAGGATCTTCATAAGGATGGAAATTAAGTGGTGTGACATCCATCTGATGTAACTCATATGTCTCCTCCTTTGATTCAACATGATTCACCTCTTGAAAATTATTATCAACAATGGCTTCAATTGTAGGTGGATCAATCGTACCATCTGTGCTCTCCTCTTTGAGATTGATCGGCTCATCATCACGTTCAACAAGAATTTCAGCTTCTAAAATTATATCATCACATGTAGGCAAAGCAATAGAAGAAACACAACTAGATATTACCTCAGAATTCTTAGAAACATCAGCTATGTTTTCCTCTTCAACTCGTTCCACGGAGATCTCTATTTTAGTTGCCACATCATCAATGATAGATAAATCTATAGGATTAGAGTTTACCTCATTTGTAGTGACTGCTAAAACATGCTTCAGATTAGTGTCGACATTCAATCCCAAGATGAATTGTTGAACCTGTTGCTTCAACTCATCTAGCTCTTGACCTAGATCTCTTTACCTATGATTAATAGCCGAATTAACCATTGTATGGTCCTCCCAAGGAAGGAATACAATCCGCATTATCTTCTTAAACATAGGCCAATCACTAATTATTGCATCTCCTCTGTCAAGCCGATT
>MVGT01002331.1:3000-20619 GCA_002174775.1 Macleaya cordata | reverse complement strand
TTGTGTACTTCTTGTGACTTTAGAGATCTCACCGGATAGGTTCCTTGCTTTTGCTTGCAATTCTTTGTATTGATAAAGAAGATTTACTCTTCTTTGTTCATTGAAAATATCTTCTATATAAAATTTGCAAGTGTTTTGCAAGTGACCTAAGATACCACAATAAGAACACATTTCAGCAAAATAAGTACCTTTTGCCTTACCAAAATTTTTGCTAGCTTGTGTGGATGTGCTCTTTGGAAGGATCTTTTGGGCATGTTGCTCTTTGGCTTTCACGAACTTTGTTCCTTGTGGTGAGTTGGAACAGGTTGCAGCATCATAACCCAATCCTTTCTTATCATTAGCAGTTTTGGCTGCATTCAACAAGTTAGATATAAAATTAGAACCATGATTAAATTTATCTAACAAGTTATTTGATAAGACCAAGTCTCTCTTGGTTACATCAAGAGTGGAATTAAGAGACTTGATTTCATCTAAGGCTTTTTCATGATCCAACTCAAGAGAGTTAATCTTGATGAGTAGCCTTGAAATCTCCTCTTCAAGTTGCATTGTTTTGTTGGAGCTTTCTTGCAACTTGATCATGGCTTCATCCCGTTCAGTTTGTATGAATGACAACTTCCCATCCAATACTTTGTTTTCCTTGGACAGGTCCAAGCTCTTTTTGAGGAGATTTGCACACAATTCCTCCGGGTCTATTTCCTCATCACTCTCCTCATGATCACTAGAGGTGTCAGCATTTTTGAATATCTGAGAGAGAGTAGCAGTCATAGCCTTCATTTCCTCCATTTCTTCATCACTAGTATCACTAGTATTGGAGGATGAGTCGGAGTCGTCAAGAGTGACCTTCATTGCTTTCTTAGCTTTGGCTGAAGCTTTGTTTGGACATTCATTAGCCATGTGTCCAAAGCCATGACATTTGAAGCATTGAACTTCTCCAGAGTTCTTCTTCTCAAACTTTTTATCAAAGTTCTTGACTTTGTCATGTGGCCTTATTTTGGAAGACGAACCAAATCTTGGTTTTTGGAACTTCTCCTTTTTATTCTTCAAGAAGTTCTTGAATTGTCTAGTAAGGAGAGCCATTTCGTCATCACTTGAGAAATCATCTTCCTTGGAACTTCTTGAGGCTGTAAAAGCAATGTTCTTTGATTTCCTTGAAGATTTGAATCCAACCTCAAATGTCCTTAAATTTCCTGCAAGTTCTTCAGGAAGAATAGCATCAATATCTTTACTCTCCTCGATAGCCGTAACTTTGGCTTGAAATCTCTCGGGAAGAGATCTCAAAACCTTACGAACTATCTTGGAGTTAGGAATAACTTCACCCAAAGCAAAAGAGTTGTTGACAATGTCATTTAACTTGGCATAAAATTCATCAAAGGTTTCATTGTCATCCATTCTAATGGTTTCAAATTGGGTTGTTAACATTTGAAGTTTTGCTATTCTAACAGTCCTAGTACCTTCATGGGTTACCATTAAGATGTCCCATGCCTCCTTTGCTACTTCACAATTAGATATACGACGAAATTCGTCAGCTGTTACAGCAGCATAGATGGCATTGAGAGCTTTGCTATTTCTAGTAGCAGCATCAGTTTCATCGGTGGTCCATTGGTCTTCCGGTTTAGGAACTTCCCTAGAGTTGTCTCCGGTACCAGTCATCATGGTAGGAGGAGACCAAGCAATTTCTACAGTTCTCCAAACCCTTTGGTCTAGGGACTTGAGGAAAGCCCTCATTCTGGCTTTCCAATAAGGATAGTTGCTGCCATTGAATAATGGTGGTTTGTTTACAGCACTACCTTCTCTTTGTGAATCCATTTAGACACAAATAGGGATCACACTTAGGTTGTTAAACCCAACAAGTGAACCTGCTCTGATACCAATTGAAAGTCTAAATTCACCCTACGGTTAATGAATTTAACCGTATGTCAATGTGACTATGGTTAAGGATCACACAATCACCTAATTAAAAATTACTAAGGTGATAAGAGTACAACAAAAATCTCTAACAGGAGTATTGACTTATTCGATTCTTAATATGCGGAATTAAGAACAAGAATCGAATATTTCAATCTCACAACAAGTATGAAAAATATGCACAAGAGATTTTGTTAACGAGGAAACCCAAACTGGGAAAAACCCCGGGACCTAGTCCAGCAAAAATTCACTAAGAGTTATTGAAAACTTACAACCCGATTTACCACTCGATGGACACGAATTACGACTCCCTCTACGCTCCAACAGCTACGGTGTACAGTTCTTCCACAAATTCGAACTCCACGAATTTGCCTCTTAGTAAACGTTGATGCGTCTCCAACTTGAACTCCACAAGTCCCGCACCTTGAACCAATACTTGACTCCTCAAGTATATCACCACAAGCTTGAACCTTCAAGCTCAATCACCGGAAATCCACCGGTAACAAAAACAGAGTTTTGGTTTTGAAATGGGAAGGATTTGAACCAATTTCAACAAGCTTGAGAGCTAAAAGATTAGAGTTGAAACTCTTCAAGAACTTGTTGATTAATAGGGTGAATGGTTGATTGAATACTGAAGATTCAACCCCTATTTATAGTGAAGATGTCCAGCTCAATCCTAGACTAAATTATTAGTTCTAGGTCTAATGGTAGACACCATTATTGGGGATGAGAGAATAATATATTCAGCCTCTCATTCCACTTAGAGATGTTTCCCACGCTCAATTATCTCCCTAAAACAAGGCTTAGAGGGAGATGAGCAATAATGTGTTAGAAAGTTACTTTACAGCTCAGAAAATCGTACTCAGAAAAACGAATCTGGGCGTCGGTTTCGAAATCAAGCCTGTCGGTTTCGAAACCAACATGTGGTTTCGAAACTGACTGATTTGGTTTCGAAACCAACAAGCTTCTGTGATGGTTATTGCCTTTTGATTTCGAAATCAACATGTTTGGTTTCGAAACCAAACTTCATCTGAAGATAGATGTGGTTTTGGTTTCGAAACCAAACTGTTTGGTTTCGAAACCAAAATTCATCTGAAGACAGATGAGTTTTGGTTTCGAAACCAACAGTTTTGGTTTCGAAACCAAACTTCATCTGTCATCAGATAAAGTTTGGTTTCGAAATCAAACTAAGGTTGATTTCGAAACAGACTTTTCCCTATATAAAATAATACCATCAATGCAGTTGGTTTCGAAACCAAACTTCTTGGTTTCGAAACCAACACTGTCCAGATTAAAAATTTATCTTTTAAAACACATTTTATCAAGAGTAAACAGTGTGGGAAACACTCTTAGCAATCTAACCACCTATGGTACTTAGTGTTCTAAGTCACTTACCATCCTAGGATGTCTTCCGGTGGTGAGTTGAGTTCTTCGGAGCCTTTGTAGATTTCTTCTCTTTCAACCGAAGTGAACCGAGGCTCACTAGACTCTAACTCAAGTTACATTGACCATCTTGAGTTTACCTTTGACACGAAATTTGACAAACATAAAAACATGGACCTTTCACCCCTGCATATTTGAACTCATTTGATGTATGCACATATATTTTTAGATTCTATATGTGAATGTATGCACGCATATATGTTTTAAACTTTTATATGCTGATACATTGTTTTAGATGCATGCATATATTTTGAAATGTTATATACTGATGCTCTATTATAATGCATGCATATATTTTGAGATTCTATATGCTGATGTATGATGAATTAAAATGCCACTTATTTTCTGGGAATGTCCTCAGTCGTCTAACTTGAGTATAGTACGGAGTACCATCCCAGTGTCCTAGAGCTTTCATCATAGGATCCCAATTGGGGAAAGTTTTAAAAACAAAACGCTTTTTAATTTTTGAAGATTTGAAAAACATCAACTAAGCATGATAAAACGCAGATCTTAGAGATGATGATTAAGAAGATATCATGTCCAAAGATTTCTGTCGATCGCTTGTAAGGATAGGCCTTTTGCCTGTTTGGAACGATGCGATAGTGTTTTCCTTGCCGCACTTTGATTTACCTTGTCGGGCGTCATTTGAAACTATCGAGCCCTTGGACAGAGATACGGGTTTTGACTTTGCCACTTCTAATGAGTGAGACCCGTCCTGCCCCTTGCTTGCAAGTTTGGATGCTTTGACCAGATTCTTGTCATGGGATGAAACTTCTCTGGAGATGTTGGAATCTGCAAAAGAGGTTCAAGTTTTCCAGAATATTGATTTTTCTCACTACGATTTTTGTTTTTATCTTCATCATTTTTTGAAGCTCATCACTCTTGCTTTCTACCAAGGGTTTTTGTTGCCTTCGAGACTCAGAGAGCACTTGATTAGGTTGTAGTGAGGTTTAGGATTGGCTAAAAAAAGGATTAAGGCTCTGAGCTCATTCTTTTCTTTGTCTGGGTTCTCTCCCTCTATTTTGTTTGTCTCTGCTCCTTTTTTGATGATATACACTTTTCTATTTTTCTTATCCCCATTTTTTGATCGAGGGATCTTTCTATTTTTGACGTATCCCTGTTTTTGATTTACCGGTGGAGTTTGGCGAGTTAGAGAAAGGTCCAGGTGCATTGGACAACAGTCCCCTTGTTAGGTTTTGTGATTTCACCTCAGAGGTGGTGATGGATTTGTGATCCTGCCTCACCCCTGGCGGTGCCTGGTTGCTGACGAAGCCAGCATCAGTATTCAGGCCTACCAGGTTTATAACCCCTTTGCGCCCTTGCATCAGCGTTTCGGGGTCTGTCCTAATCGGACATCTTCTTCGACGAGAGAGGTATTGGAAGTGGCGGTCGCGTCGGTCAGCGTTCTGAGTTGGAGTCGAAGGACCTACTGCTACTGTAGACGCCAAATTTTCGCACACCTTGGGAAAATACCCATTTTGGCCACACCTCGATTTATGTGCACAATTTAATGAAAATCGATTTGATGTGACTAAGCAGGCTTCACTCCACTCGTCCAGAATTCAGCCCAAGGCCGGAACAAGAAGAGAACCGAATCTTGAGGAACCCCGAACCGGTTCAGTCGAAGAAATATAGGATTTTCTTTTTTCACCCCGGGCGTCGCCACGTGTCGCGACAGGGTCGGTCCACCCTAATTTTTTCCCAAACCATTTGTTTTTATATAAAAAATCAATTTTTGAGGAATTTTGTTAAGAAAATCAAATTTCAAAATGGTGGGACCCATTCTCATGATTTTTCACATAAAATAACAAAATTTTTTGAAAAAAATAATAAAAAATATAGGGATGGGAGGTGCGTGCTGTGGCAGCCACGCACCCCCCATCATTCTCCTTGTTTTCTTCACCAAAATCGGGAGGAAGTATGGGAAAGAGAAGGGGGGCTGTCGAGAGAGGGATTGAGAGAGATAAGAGGGATCATGAGGGACAAATTGGGGGGAGTGGGCTGGAGAGGAAGAGTAGGAGAGAGACAGATTGAGATTGGGAGAGAGAGCTGATCGAAAGAGTGAGAGAGAAACTGAGAGAGAGTTCAGGATCGGTGCACCCCAATTTTTTCCCAAACCATTTGTTTTTATATAAAAAATTAATTTTTGAGGAATTTTGTTAAGAAAATCAAATTTCAAAATGGTGGGACCCATTCTCATGATTTTTCACATAAAATAACAAAATTTTTTGAAAAAAATAATAAAAAATATAGGGATGGGAGGTGCGTGCCGTGGCAGCCATGCACCCCCCATCCTCCTCCCTGTTTTCTTCACCAAAACTGGGAGGAAGTATGGAAAAGAGAAGGGGGGCTGTCAAGAGAGGGATCGAGAGAGATAAAAGGGATCATGAGGTACAGATTGGGGGGAGTGGGCTGGAGAGGGAGAGCAGGAGAGAGACAGATTGAGATTGGGAAAGAGAGCTGATCGAAAGAGTGAGAGAGAAACTAAGAGAGAGTTCAGGAGAGAGAGAAGGGAGAAAACAGAGAGAGAGAGAGATCGAGAAGAAGAGTGAGGAAGAGGAGAGAAAGTAGGGAGAAAACAGAGAGAAAGAAGGAGATCGGTCGAGAGAGAGAGAGAATCGGGGGAGATCAGAGAGAAAACACAGAGGGAGAGAGGACCGGAGAGAGGATCGGGAGATAGCTGTGGAGAGAGAGAGAGAGAGAACTGTTGCGAGAGAGAGAGGAGAATAGGGGGAAGAAGACAGCAGCAACAGTTGCTGATGTCGTTGTAGCAGAAGAGAAAAAAAAGGGAAACGTCTATAGCAGACGTATAGAGGAGGAGAAGAAGAAGAGGAGAAGGAGAAAGAAGAAGAAAGAAGGAGGAAGTAAGAAAAAAAACTTCGTTTGCTAACAGACGTGTAGAGAAGAAGGAGGGAGGAAGAGAAAGAACAAAAGAAAAAAAGAAGAAAATAAAACAGTAAGAAGGAAAAAAAATGTTTTTTTAAAACAAAAAAAAATAGAAACAAAAAGAAACAAAAAAAAATCATTTTCTAAAAAAAAAAAATTAAAAAAACAGGAAAAGAAGTTTTGCAAAAAACAGTTTTAGCCTTTTTTTATTTTTTATTTTTTTCCTTTTATTTTACTCCCTTTCATTATTTGCAAAAAAAGTTTTGCAAAATCCTTGAGAGTTTTGGTTTTCTCCACTTGGACATTGAGTGGGGCCCACTTACCGCCTCCACCACACATCGATACGAAAGGGGATGAGATTTCTTGCAATCGGGTCGACGGGCTCGTACCGACTAGATAATAATCCCTGTCTCATCTTTTGTTCTCTTCCATCGTTGAGATTATATTCCAAGTGATGAATTGATTATGTAACGGTGCTTTGATGATTCAATGAAATTTTGCATGCAATTTTGACGGTAAAATTATTTTAAATGTAAATTTCATTTCACGTGATTTTTAGCATGTATTACGTGATATATGTTAGTTTTGCATGAAATAATTAATGACACGCATGTATGCCACATGATGTTTACGTGAAACATGGGTTAAAATCTTCGCATTAAATGTTTTGCATGATGCATGCATGAAATGATCAAGCATGTGACAACGAAGTATTTTTCATATGGAGCGTGGTACATCTTTTACCACATGAGTTAGTATCACCGTTTTGCCACGTTTAATATGATTGATATCGTGCTTGCGACTTCATCGTTTTTTTCGCAAATGCATTTTTGCCAAATGAGCCTAACTTGCACTCCCATCCTTGCGCTTAAAGTTTTAAATCATAAGTTGCTTTAATTCGCTTGTTTATTAATTTCAAGTAATTAGTGACTTATATCTGTGTTTTAATTATTTTGCCAACTTTAGATTGAAAAACTCAATAAGCCTCTAAATAAGCTATTTTGGGCCTGTGGGCCCGTCCCTTCGTGGTGGGCCCACGGGCCCTCCTTCCTTTCCCCTAATTTTCAGCCTTCGGGTTCTCTATTGGCTGCTATGAGCTTAACGGTTCATTTCTCGAGCTTGGGCCTAAGGGCCCGCCTCCATGCTAGGACCACGGGCCTAGATCCAATTTTCCAGGGCCCAAAGCCCATCACTATCACTCGGGCCATTAGAGCCTATCCTTTTCCTTGTGGGTCCAAGAACCCACATCCTCTCATGTCGGGCCCAAAGGCCTGATAACTTGCCAAACCCTAAAAACAAACAATAATAGAAATTAAGGTCTCTAGCTTAGCTCACCCTAGGGTTAGGCTTTACGTGCTTGTAGCTTTAGGATGCATTAGCCTAGGATTATGAGTTTTTTTCGAGAGCGTGTAGTGTTTCACTCGATGTGAAATTCCTATTCTACCTTCACCTTTGTTTTACATGTCTTTTCCCAGATGCATCACATTTAACTTAAAGATCTTCGTACATATAGGGTCAGAACATCCTTAATCAGATTAGGAATCTATAGATACCTTCGTGCGGTACTAAAGCATAGGACATGCATCATTCGCGTCTCACCGACGCTCGTATTTCTCAGGCACACGTGCATTGTGTGATCCCCTTTCGTCTCTGGGTACGTCCTATGATCCCTCTTTCAGATTCACGCCTAAGGGCTGAATCTGCCTTTCATCGTCTTTGAGATTCATGCCTACGGGCTGAATCTGCTACCATCATCTTTGACTCTGAGCTTTCGTCGTCTCTGAGAGTCGCTACTATCGTCATCTTCGGGACACTCAGCTTTCGTTATTTTTGAGGGTCCCAACACTCGTCGTCTTTCAGATCCACACCCAATAGCATCCATAGATCTGTCTTTGAGATTCTCCGCTTTCGTCGTCTTGGAGGTTCTCTACTATCGTCGTCTTTGAGGTTCACGCCTAAGGGCTGAACCTGCCTATCGTCATCTTCGGGACACTCAACTTTAGTCGTCTTTGAGAGTCCCAACACTCGTCGTCTTTTAGATCCACGCCAAAGAGCGTCCATGGATCTGTCTTTGAGATTCTCCGCTTTCGTCGTCTTGGAGATTCTCTATTATCGTCGCCTTTGAGGTTCATGCCTAAGGGCTGAACCTGCCTACCGTCGTCTTCGGGACACTCTGCTTTCATCGTCTTTGAGAGTCCCAACACTCGTCGTCTTTCAGATTCACGCCCAAGAGCGTCTATGGATCTGTCTTTGAGATTCTCCGCTTTCGTCGTCTTGGAGATTCTCTACTTTCGTCGTCTTTGAGGTTCATGCCTAAGGGCTGAACCTGCCTACCGTCTTCTTCGGGACACTCTGCTTTCGTCGTCTTTGAGAGTCCCAACACTCGTCATCTTTCAGATCCACGCCCAAGAGCGTCTATGGATCTGTCTTTGAGATTCTCCACTTTCGTCATCTTCGAGATTCTCTACTATCGTCATCTTTGAGGTTCACGCCTAAGGGCTGAACCTGCCTACCGTCGCCTTCGGGACACTCTGCTTTCGTCGTCTTTGAGAGTCCCAACATTTGTCATCTTTCAGATTCACGCCCTGTAGCATCAATGAATCTGCTCATCGTCTCCTTTCAAATTCACGCCCCGTAGCGTCAATGAATCTGCTTATCGTCTTCTTTCAGATTCACGCCCCGTAGCGTCAATGAATCTGCTTATCATCGTCTTTGTCTGTGTGTGGATACAAAGTACGTCCATGTCACTTGCTTCTCTTCGTCTTTGGGCACATCCTATGTTAGATGTAATCCCTCAGTGTATGGTGCATAAAACACCATATCACATGTTTGAGTGTACGTGTACACATTGCACGAATCACACCCCTTGTTTGCGCGTGGATACAAAGTACGTCCACNAGATTCACGCCCAAGAGCGTCTATGGATCTGTCTTTGAGATTCTCCGCTTTCGTCGTCTTGGAGATTCTCTACTTTCGTCGTCTTTGAGGTTCATGCCTAAGGGCTGAACCTGCCTACCGTCTTCTTCGGGACACTCTGCTTTCGTCGTCTTTGAGAGTCCCAACACTCGTCATCTTTCAGATCCACGCCCAAGAGCGTCTATGGATCTGTCTTTGAGATTCTCCACTTTCGTCATCTTCGAGATTCTCTACTATCGTCATCTTTGAGGTTCACGCCTAAGGGCTGAACCTGCCTACCGTCGCCTTCGGGACACTCTGCTTTCGTCGTCTTTGAGAGTCCCAACATTTGTCATCTTTCAGATTCACGCCCTGTAGCATCAATGAATCTGCTCATCGTCTCCTTTCAAATTCACGCCCCGTAGCGTCAATGAATCTGCTTATCGTCTTCTTTCAGATTCAAGCCCCGTAGCGTCAATGAATCTGCTTATCGTCTTCTTTCAGATTCACGCCCCGTAGCGTCAATGAATCTGCTTATCATCGTCTTTGTCTGTGTGTGGATACAAAGTACGTCCATGTCACTTGCTTCTCTTCGTCTTTGGGCACATCCTATGTTAGATGTAATCCCTCAGTGTATGGTGCATAAAACACCATATCACATGTTTGAGTGTACGTGTACACATTGCACGAATCACACCCCTTGTTTGCGCGTGGATACAAAGTACGTCCACATCACTGTGCTCTTAGCACGTAGGCCTACCGATGGCATGCGTCGCTTCCTTTGCTGCATTCAGATAGATGGATGTATGCATCTTTCGCCCCAAAACTATTTGATCATGACACGTAGATTTAGGGGGCTTACTTACTGTAGTACAGTTGTTTTTGTAGCATAACTTAGTATCGATCATATATTTCCCTAAAAGTCTTTAATCGCGAAGTAGAGGCCGTCCTCACGGACGGGCGGTTGTTGGGTGCCTAACACCTTCCCAACCCATACCTAGATCCCCTTATCCATTATCTCTGTACCGCATACCATCTACTTTGGACTATCGCCATGGTTTTCTCGGAAAACTAGATTTAGGTTGATTTTCTAAAATCTCGAGTCCTGATTCCTATAAATCAGGTGGCGACTCCTTACATATCACATTCATACCCCTTCTGAGGTGGGCGAATCTAACCTATGCGTCTCCCACGCGCGAGTCTCTCTCGAGCGTGGTGCGCGCCGGATTCTGACTCCACAGACTGGCGACTCCACTGGGGAATATAGGGATCTAAGTTGAAAAGCGATTAAAGAATTTTACGGATAATATGATCATACACTTCTCGGGTTTGCACACACACACTGCACACACCCATTCATTTGCATTTGCATTTGCATCTCATATTCTTTATGATCCTATAGGAAACAAAACCTGTGGTTGCGGTAGGTCTCGTCCCGACTGGGTGGTCATATGGGAGTAACGACCGAAACTTCACACCCTCCGCCTTGTACTAACGACCAGTCTTCGGGCTGCGAGGTATATATTGCCAAGGTGACCCGAACCTTTCCCCAAATACAGAGTCTAGTCGAGCCCAGCATTCATATAGTGGCGATAGATGTATCCCTAGGATTAACCCAAAGGACTGCATTCATGTCGCACAATTTCTGAGGCATAATTCACTATAGAGGCTTTTTGATTTTGACTGGATTTCTCTGTGTTTGCAAAAACAAAAAAACCTTTTGCTAGGGGTAGTTTTCTAAGAGTCATTCTTAATAGATTTACTCTCTTTGAACCCCTGAGAGCTCTACTCTTTCAAGAGCAAGAGAAATAAAAACTTTGAGGGGAATCCAATGGCTCTTCTTTATAGATTAGCCCTCATCACCCTCAAAGTGACAGCTCATCTAAAGGCAGAAAATGAAAAGAGGAAGAAAAGAGAATGAGATACTCATAAAGGATTCTTCTTTTTAGATTAACCCTTTCGGCCATCTTCCAACAGAGAAAAGCTCATTCCAGAGCGACATGATGAAAGGAAAGAAATAATCATCTTAACCAAGAGAGGGAAGGGTTCATCTCCCTAAATTTACCCTCCTACATCCCTCAAACTATTTAACTCATTCAGGAGCAAAAGATGAATATTCTTTCAGAGAACTATCCTGAGGATTCTTTTTCTGTAGAATTACTCGTTCAAGTTCCTCAAAAATTTACCGCTCAACTAGGAGCAAAATATTCCACAACCACTATGCGAATCAAATTTCAAAAGTTGGCCTGGGAGTTCGAGAACTGAGTCAATTGATACACGCTCTCAATTTAAAAAAGGTACTTCATAGGTCGTTCATGTGCGCCAGATGCATGTGTCCAATTTCCAAAAATGGCATCTCAAAAAGGAACCTAATAGGTCGTTCACGTGCGCCAGATGCATGTGTCCAATTTCCAAACAATGGAATTTCAAAAAATGTACCCATTGGGTCATTCACGTACATCAAATATGTACGTGTCCAATTTCGAAAAGGAACCTCATAGGTCGTTCATGTGCGCCAGAGGCATGTGTCCAATTTCCAAACAATGAAATTTCAAAAATCTACCCACTGGGTCGTACACGCCCATAAGAGTATGTCGTGTCCATTTTTTTTAAAAAGGGGTGGTTCTATTTCAAAAGAGGTACCTTCTAAGTCACACGCGTGTAAGAGTATGCACGTGTCCCTAAGGGGTCATGTGAGCTGAAATTCACCTCAAATCTAAACTCCATTTTTGAGGCATGCGAGGTAATCAGGGCTCACATGAAATTTGTTCAAGAACAAATCGGATTACATACTGTTGATAGGGATCAACCAACTATACACAGAATCCTATCCCGAACAACAGATTGATCCAGGTGTTCACATGATCTCCGAGGACTCAGAGTTGGACGACACGACAACCTCGAGCTTGAGAAGGATAACTACCGAGGAGTACATAGCATCGAAGACCCAATGGGCAAATGCGAAAGAATATCGTGCAGCCTTCAAACCTCTGAGCAAGAAGAGGACATGAGAAGAATGCCGCAAATATCTCCCTCCCTACAAGAAGAGGATGACAGCAGTGCAATTTTGAGCGCGCCTTCAGCCTGTTCGAAGGAAGAAGATCGCATCCAACTCAGAGTGCCTTATCACACAGATAACAGAAGCAGCTCCTCAAACAATCAACAACCAGGCAGACACTGACCCCGAAAGGTCAAAAGGAGAATCGCCTGAAAGCCTCGCAGGTACATAATGGGTCCATATGATCTCTGAAGATATGGACCTCCAACCTCATCCTATTAATGATGATACTGTTGTCGATACTAATCCTTGTGCAGGTGAGTCTTCTGGTGCCACAGCATCTGGCACCCAAAAAAACAACCTGATTCAATCAGAAAAGGGGCATCCTCGTCTGAAGAGGAAGAAGTGTGGTCCCCAACAGATTTTGTTTTTGCTTTAAGTTTTCCACTATTTTTAAAAAAACAAAAAAATCAAAATATTTTCAAAAACTACAAAAAAATTGAAAATTCAAAAAACCAAAAAGATGTTTTGTGCATAAATGATTTTGAAGAAGCAATATATGGCCTCGAAATTGGCAATGAATATGAGTACTATCCCGAAGAGGACGACTGGGTCGCTATCCGAGAGGAAATGCCCGAGGAGATCCAGGAGTTGCTGGATCGGCATGAAGACAGGTCGCCGTCAACTGAGGAAGACTCTGAATTGATAAACCTGAACTCTGAAGACCAACCTCAGTTAGTAAAGATTAGTACCACCTTGTCTCCAGATGAACGTGGGCTATGATTGAGTTGCTAAAAGAATACAAAGATATCTTTGCTTGGTCATATGAGGACATGCCAGGACTAGACGCTGAAATGGTGGTTCACAGGCTACTTACTTACCCTGATGCTAAACCAGTTAAACAAAAGCTCAGAAGATTGAGACTGGAATGGATAATGAAGATTAAAGAAGAAATCTCCAAGCAGCTGGATGCAAAGTTCCTGGTCCCAGTTACATATACAGATTGGTTAACTAACATTGTGCCAGTACCCAAGAAGGATGGAAAAGTTCGAATGTGCATTGATTACAGGAACCTCAACAAGGCGAGTCCGAAAGATGACTTCCCATTACCACACATTGACATACTAGTCGACAATGCCGTTGGCCATGGTTTGTTGTCTTTTATAGATAGGTTCTCCGGATACAATCAGATCAAGATAGCAGAAGAGGACATGGCGAAGACATCGTTCATTACGCCTTAGGGAATATATTGCTATAGAGTAATGCCGTTCGGACTTAAGAACGCTGGAGCTACTTATCAAAGGGCCATGACCACTCTCTTCCACGACATGATCCACAAGGAATTGGAGGTTTACGTGGATGACATGATTACCAAATCAGAAAGAAGAGAGGATCACATCAAAGACCTGACCAAGCTCTTCAAGCGTCTAAGGAAATTCAAGCTAAGGCTCAACCCTAGTAAGTGTATATTCGAGGTTAAATCAGGGAAATTATTAAGATTCATCATCAGCCACAGAGGTATCGAAGTTGATCCAGCCAAAGTGAAGGCTATTGTAGATATGCCTCCACCTCGCAACGAAAAAAAGATCTGAGGGTTTCTAGGAAGGATTCAATACATCAGCAGATTCATAGCTCAACTCACGCCCATTTGTGAACCCATCTTCAAATTGCTAAGAAAAGATGTTCCCAAAAAATGGAATGAAGATTGCCAAAAGGCATTTGACAGAATTAAAGATTATCTGCTGAGCCCTCCTGTACTGGTCCCGCTTGTCTCGGGAAAACCTTTGATCATATACATCTCTGTTACTGACACTGCAGTGGGAACAGCTCTAGGGCAATATCATGAAGATAGCGGTAAAGAAAGAGCCATTTACTACATCAGCAAGACTTTGTCCGGATATGAGGTAAAATACACACCTTTAGAGAAGACTTGCTTCTCGTTGGTGTGGGCCGTGAAAAGGCTCAGATATTATATGCTGTCACACTCAATCCAGCTGCTCGCACGGATGGATCCAATCAAATATTTGTTTGAGAAGCTAGTGTTATCTAGGAGAATTGCTAGATGGCAGTTGCTTTTATCAGAATTCGACATAACTTACGTCACACAAAAGTCCATAAAAGGGAGAGCAGTAGCTGACCATCTTGCCGCCCATCCACTTCCAGATAAAATAACAGTGGTAACAGAGCTCCCTGATGAGTACATATTGGCAACAGAACCAGAAGAGTTAGAAGAAGATGCACCGTGGAAAATGTACTTCGATGGAGCCCACAACAAGATAGGCAGAGGAATAGGGGCCATGCTAGTGTCCCCCGAAGGAGTCAGAACGCCGATTGCCATCAAATTGGGGTTTCATTGCACAAACAACATAGCAGAGTACGAGGCTTGCATTGCCGGTCTAAAAGCAGCTCTTACCCTCTCAGTTAAAAGGTTGATGGTTTATGGTGATTCTCTATTAATCATCAAACAGGTTCAAGGTGAGTGGAAGCTGAAAAACGAACAGTTGATTCCTTATCATGAATATCTGCTAAAATTGGTCGAGGAGTTGGATGAGGTCGAGTTCCATCATATATTCAGAAACAAAAACTATTGTGCGAATGCTTTAGCTGTGTTATCGTCCTGGCTGACTATCCCATAAGGAGCTACTGTTCGACCAATTGAGGTAATCCATAGAGATGAACCCGCATATTGCTACCAAGCGCAAGAGTTCGAAGAGCAAGAGCTTAGCGAGCCTTGGTATGCCGACATTAAAAGATTTTTGGAGACCCAAGAATATCCAGAAGGCGCAACTAGGAGAGATCGACGGTTTATTAGATCTTGGGCATTAGGGTTTGCTCTATGTGGAGGTCATATATTCAAGAGATCTTTTGATAACACACTGCTAAGATGCGTAGACAAAGATGAAGCACTGAACATTCTGGAAGAAGTCCATGCATGAGTATGTGGTCCACACATGAGTGGTCGAATGTTGGCAAGAAGATCCGCAGGTATGGGTAATACTGGCGAACAATGGATACTAACTGTGAAAAGTTCGTTAGAAAATGTCATGAATGCCAGATACACGGAGATCTGATCCATGTTCCCCCGACAAACCTAAATTGTCTAACGTCGCCTTGGCCTTTTTCAACATGGGGGATTGACGTGATAGGTAAGATACGCCCATCTTCATCAAGTGGACATGACTACATCATCGTCGCAATCGACTATTTTACAAAATGGGTAGAAGCGATCTCGTGTAAAAGTATCAAGTCAGCCCCCACCGCGAAGTTCATCCAAAATCACATCATCTGCAGATATGGAGTGCCTCACGAAATTATCTCAGATTATGGTCCAAACTTCATCGGTTCTGAGGTACGCCATTTGTTTGAAAAATATAGGATCCAGCACCACAACTCGTCACCTCACAGGCCGCAAACTAATGGTGCGGTGGAGGCTGCCGACAAGATATTAGTCAAGATCCTGAAAAAGATGACTGTGACTTATAAGGACTGGAGCGACAAGTTGCCCTATGCATTATGGGCCTATCGCACCTCAATTCGAACGCCAACAGGGGCGACACCATTCTCCCTTGTATACGGAATAGATGCCGTGCTTCCAATTGAAACGGAAATTCTAACTCTCCGAGTTCTAATGGAAGGAACCGAGGATGAAGCCGATTGGATCCAGTCCAGGGTAGACGCTTTGAACTGCATTGATGAGAAAAGGATGGACGCAGCATGTCATGCACAGTCTTACCAACAAAGGATAGCTCATAGCTTTAACAAGAAGGTCCGACCAAGAAACTTGACTGTAGGCGACCTTGTGCTTAAAGAAATCAGGCCCGTAGATCATTCTGACGCAAGGGGCAAATTCAAACCCAATTGGGAAGGTCCGTATATCATTAAGAACATCCTTCTAGGGATGGCTATCCGATTGACAGATCTTGATGGGATTGAGCATCAAAGGCCTACAAATGCGGACTAACTCAAGAAGTACTACGCTTGAGGTGACCACTCGACTCTTAGACTAGGGGCAAGTGAAGCCGACAGAGGTCCAAAAATGAGGCATTTCTTTGGCCGATATCCAAATTTCCAAAAAGAACCGAGTTGAAACTTCATTGTCGCTAGAAAACGAGTTTGAACCTAAGTGTAACGCCCCGTACCCCAAATACAAGGGACATTACCATCAGTCTACAACGAGACTCAAATCCGGCAGAGTCTCCCCTGTAAACTGGACCTTTCGTCACCTAATAGACACATTGCATATAAGAAATACGCAGCGGAATCAAATTTAAACAAGGATATGCACTAAAAATTTGCCACCTATTTTTTTTTCTCAACTCAACTGAAATCCCAATGATGTAGGACCAGGAGGAACCTGCAAATAACTACGACATTCAAATTACTCATCATGGATATAACTGTGATATGATATATAATTATGTTTGTTGTTTCCTGTCAAAATATATATATAGTGAGAAAGATAAAGTAGGAGTTATTTTCATATAAACAAGGTAACATAAGGCTCACAACCGAGCCATAAAGCAGTAGCAAAACATCCACTGTGACTGAAGAGAGGGAAAACCTACATCAACCCAAAACAAGGAAATCCCTCGCCAACCACGTCGTCACAGCACCACTAAGGATCTTACCTCGATCCTTAACCGTCAACTGTAAAACCACGAAAACAATTGGGTGAGAAACTCAGTAGGTAGATCAACCATCCTAATATCATCACATGCAGCGATAAATCCGATAACAACTCAAAGGCATTTATAAAAGCAATGCATATTACATAGTCGATTGAAACATCAAAGAAAAACCTGCATATACATATACGAACAATAATAGTGTACTTCTACTAGTATAGCCAAGCTAGAGAAGGTTCCCCGACAACCTTCCCCCGCGTCTAACACCCATCGGGCAGGCATGCGAACCTCAGCTAAACTAGTTACTCAACACCACCAACAAACATGGTTTACCAGGAAATAATCGTGACTTCCCAGACTTCCCTAGATGTACCTGTCTCCCTGACGTCCCATTCCGCCCTGAAGACAAAAACACCTAGCAAAGTCTCAGATGGTGTACCACATCCGGATAAGCATGATCCACCATCCTTGTAGAAAGTCCTCAACCTTTCACAAGCTCACCTTAGTGATAATATATAGTAATATATATATAGGTTGTGTGTCTTTTAAGTTAAAGTTCGAAAACTATTTTGGAAGAACCCTCTTGAAAACCGAAGTCCTTTTGTAGAAATTCCCTTTTTCCCAAATATCTTCTCTTTTGAAAATCCACATACAACAAGTGTAACTGGTACTAAGGGTGAGGGACCATGGCAAACCAACTCACCCACCCTCGTAAGGGTGAGGATCCCTGGCAAGCCAAACACAATCACCCATAGGGTGCCGGACCATGGCAAGCCAACTCACCCACCCCCGTAAGGGTGAGGATCCCTGGCAGGCCAACCCACGCACCCAAATCTGCGGGACCTGGCAAACCAACTCACCCACCCC
>MVGT01002344.1:120313-166564 GCA_002174775.1 Macleaya cordata | reverse complement strand
AGCAAAATTGAAGTCACATAGTTCACAAATTCCATGAGAAACATTTCATAAGACATGATATATGTTCAAGCATGCATTGTTTCCATATTAAAATCAGTTTCTCAATGGTTTCTTCATATCATAAGTTCGTTGTTAACCGTGAGTTTCATGCCATGCTTACGTACAAAGATACATATATAACAGTTTGAAACATGCATTTAAAAGGTTGGGTGCTATTAAGATGAATTGACCACCTGCCTCTAGCGGTACAGGATCTGATCCTCCTCACCCAGAGAGTCAGCCGCACCCAGCTCGCCAGCTGGACAAAGAAACAAAAGAGAGAATTAGGTTCTAGTACTTAGAACCAAAAAATCAAACGGAAAACGAGGAACAATAAGAATTTAAAATCAAGAAAACATCAACGACTTAGAGTACTACTCTAAGCTTCAACAGTTAGTAAGGTTAGCACTACTCCTGCCTCAACGTCTCTAAACAACCCATATCCATCGAAGACAAGGTGGGACTTTCACTTAAGGCCTCAAATAAGGCGAACTTCATCGTTGCTCTTCTAATGAAATAGGATTCCTCAAGAATAGCACAAAAGACAACCTATTCCATAAATTCCATCTTCGGCTTATGACCGATCTCTATAGCCCTCCATAGGATAGCTCCATCTCAAATAACTTAGATTCATTATCTACTATCATCAAGCTACATTACATATGAATCTTCAAATTTTTCACACTCCACCATCATCAAATTTCTAGACTCAACTTAAGGTTCCATTGAAATCATCAAATTATCCAAACAAGGTGAAACTTCCCATCAAGCATGAACCATTTCTTTCTTTTTTTTTCTTCCAACTCTTTGTGTTCATTACAACTATAAGCTTAAGAAATAATCTCTTAAAACTAAGCAAGGAAGAACCTTCAACTTTAACTATCATTAATGGTCCTACGAATACCGAAAACGATCCCCGAACTTCACCCAAATTTTAGGAAATCATTATCCACTAAAACCATGGAATATTTCTTTGTTCAAGGGTAAATCATACCACATTTTACTATGAACTAAAGAGAAATCAGCTCATTGCTTCTCATGAGTCACAAAGAAAATCATGATTCAGCATATTCTTATGAATCCCCAATAATACAGGTTTCACCACCAACTTGTTTACCTTGAACATCAACTATATATATATTTTTTTTTCTATCACCATATACAAGCTATACAAAGAAAACTCACCAAAATCTCATCAAAATTAAATCTCCACTTGCATGTATAATAAGAAATTGTAGTATTGGTAATATTAGGAGTATAGCAAAAAAAAAAGGGGGTTTGTACCTATAATAAGGGTATTAGTGGAAATAGTAGTGTTTTAAACAAAAAAAAAATCTGCATTGAATATATATATATATTAGTTAGTAGTGTTATTAGAAACATAAAAGAAAGAAAAGAGGAAAATAAGAAAGAAAAAAAGGAAATAAAAGAGTAAAGAGAAGAGGAGGAACTTTGAGAGAGAGGGACTGTTAGAGAGTGGGAGAGGAAGTCATGAGCTGTGAGGGTGAGCTGAGAGAGAGAGCAGATCGTGCAAGGGAGAGAGAGAAGAAAATTGTGCAAGAGAGAGAGAGAGAGAGAGAGAGAGAGAGAGAGAGAGAGAGAGAAAGAGAGAAGAAGAGGAAGAAAAGCAGCAGCAACTGCTGCCACTGCTCACGCCGGCGGCAGCTGCTGCCGTTTTTCCGGCAGGGAAGAGCAGGGGAAGAAGAAGAAAAGAAAAGGAAGAAGAAGAAGAAGGAAGAAGAAGGAAGAAGAAGGAAGAAGGAGGAGAAAGGAGAAGAAGAAGAGAGGAAGAAGAGGGATTTCTTTTGGGTAAATTTTCTCACCTTTTTCTCATCATTTCAGCTGATTTATGAACAAATAATGTAATTTTTTTGTGTTGATTTAACATGCATGCTAGTGTAGATCTTGTTTTGAGCTTAATGGTGGAAGAAGGGATGAGATGGACCAATGTTTTTGTGTTAAAATGAGAAATCAACACCTAAACATGGTAGATCTTAAAATTTTTGTAATGTAAATTGGGGTTTTTGAAGAAAATAAAATTTTGTTATGCCCTAGAAATTTGTTAGATGGATGGGTTGAAGGTTTTAGGTGAATATATGAGTTTTATGACCTAATTACCCTCATTTTTAATAGTTTTAATTTTTTATATTTTTATATTCATAATTTAATATTTTTTGTGTGGGATAGCCCCAAACAAAAGTGAGGATATAACTGAAATATTCTTAAAATTTTGGGGATAGCCCTAATCAAACGTCACTACCGATAAAAAACGGTAGTGTAGATAAAGTTGAGGAAGGTCCATGTGGCAATCTGCTCAATGACACAAAAAGTGCAATACTACTGGTTGTGTTGTACTATATATTATTAATGTAATGTAGCTAGCTAGGTTTTTCCTCGGCTGAGGCACTAACAGCCGCAACTTTTGAAAACCAAAACCCAGCTCCATTGGAATTTTAATTCTCTCTAGATATCACAACCATCAGCTGCTCTTCCTGCTTTATATAAAGCTAAAAAAACTTAAAACCATGAAACCTGGTCTTGGTCGGATATCCACACATTTACATTTACATGTCCGTTCTTAATTAATTATATCACCATGTTACGATGTGAGACTCTCTTTCTCTCTCTCACACCATATGAAGTGATCTATTAGGAACCCTAATGACCTTTATCAAGTATCAATTAGAACAAACAAAAATGGAACGAGAAAAGAATTAAAAATATACAATACTTCCAAGAAAAATTTTAAATTAGGAAAACTTTTCAAATCGTTCAAATCCAATCAGAAAAATTTCATTTTACAATTTTAAATAATAGATATAATACATAAAACAGACCGATAGAAGTGCATGTATTTATAGACCACTGTGAAAAATCCTTTCACAGACTAATTAGAAAACCTACTTTTAACCGAAACAAAAAATCTAAATCAAATTGAAATCATCAAAACACAATACAGAGACCCACAAACATAAAAACACCAAACACAAGTGAAAATTGGCCACCACCCTGGGGTGGTAGGCATCCTCTGCCATTTTGATCGCGTCTTAATAAACCTTAGTCGCCATGTTATTAGACTCCACGCTTCTCGATAGAGTGATTAGAGTCCGAATGAAATGTAAAGTACTCAATTTCGGACAGACACGACCAGCTTTAATTACAAGAATCTAGTGTTGAGAATAGCCCCATATTGAATATGAGAGTCTAGCAAACCCAATATATAAATGGTCACTCCACTCATTGCCAATTGGTATTGAATTGGATGCCTACAAACTTAATATGGTATCAGAGCGCACGTCTATATGTGATAGGCTTAACGGCCAAAAATATAAAAATATAAAAAGAGATTTTCATTTATTCGATGAAAAGCACGAGTTATCACTAAGATTAAGGTGATTAATTGTGGGACCCAATTACCAATCTTATTATTAGACATTTGAGGTCGTCCGTACCTGCCAGAACACATATATGACTCTTATTCCATGAAAGGATCACATCGTTATGTCATGACTTTCAGAACTCAAACGTCCCCGTCCAAAACAGATAGAGCTATCTATAGATGACAACGTACGTACGTACTCTATGTTCTTCTTATTTTTCAGATCGATCACTTCTCTTCTCTAGCTTCTGAAAACTAGTATATCTAAATAGATTTTATATAGAAAAATTAATTAATTGTTTTTTGAAGAAAAAAAGAAAACTGGTGAAAAGTGACTGAATCACTGAACCTACATACTAATTAAAATTCAAAAATGGATAATCGATACAAAAGCCAAACGATTTATCTTTTTTAACCTCTAAATTAAATAGACTTCAGATCTTGAATCTTAAAAAACAAACGACTCCTACTAATACTATCTCATACTGCTAATGCTAATTAACCTGCTTACAACCACAAGCAGGTGCATATTAGATCAGCCTTCCCGGCCTCATGTAAACAAATTATAATAAGGCACAAGCGGAAGCGATTAAAATTAACTCACGAACACCGCGGAGAATCCACTCCGTGTTAGGAGCCAAGTAGAACGGATAATTAAAGAACATTCAATTTGAGAGAAAACTCTTCTTCTTTTAATTAAGATAATCTGAGCATCAAGCTAATTAAATAACATCTAGTCGTTGGGTATTTATAATAACCCATCAGAAACAAAATAAATCCTACTGAAATTCAAACTACTGAAATAAATAAATCCTACTGAAATTCAAACTACTGAAATAAATATTAGACTCCTAAAGGAATAAGAAACTAATCTAAGAATCCTACTGTCCCATTAGTTGGACCCATGCAATGACCGACATGGTCTATCCCAAGTACTTCATCTAGATACGCCCCGTATCAGGCTCTCCCACTGCGACAAAACTCGTCCCGAGTTGTTCTTGGATGTATGGTGAGGTAGGTGCCATGTTAAGTTGATCCTCAGAAATAATTAAGGTCTTCAATGTCCCTCCCTTTGGCTTCATGGCCTATAACTTCTTTGACGGAAGTAATACCACCTTTGTTCCTTTCCATATAAACTCGTACGTGTTTGCCTTTCCACGATAAAGAGCATCGATATCATGTTGCCATGGGCGTCCCAAAATTACATGGCAGGCATCCATGTCAATTACCTCATAGATTATATTGTCCCTGTATACTCTACCAAAAGATATCGATATTTTGCAAATACGATCAATCCTTGTTTCAGAGCCTGATTTAATCCATCCAACTCGATACGGATTAGGATGTGGTTCCATTGGCAAGCCAAGTTTTCGAACCAGCTCCCAAGAGATGAGGTTTTCGGTGCATCCAGTATCAATGATGAGATCACACACCTTCTCCAAAATAGTACCTCAAATTTTAAATAGTTGCTTCTGTTGGGTATTGTCCTCTTGTTTTGGAGTAAATAGGACCTTCTTCACAAATATTACTGCCCCATCTTCCTCTTCATCCCCATCAGTATAGTCGATAGGAGTCTCTCTATCTTTTGGATCACATTCTTCATCCACCTTCTGTTCATTATCTACTAATGCGGTTTGTCTTCTCCTGGGACATGTATTAGAAAGATGCCCTTGCTGCCCACATCTCCAACATTTGTCACCTGTTGGTTTGACGTAGGGGTTATTATTTTTCTTGTTAGTCAACTCAATTGGGGTTGACGATTCAATTGTTACCCCCTTCGTTCCAATTGAATTCTGAGATGTTATTTGGTTCGCTACAGGCTTCTCTAAAGTGATTTTTGCTGCCGCTTTGTAGTTACTACCAGACCTATAACTAGATTGATTCCTAGTTATGGTCTTAGGTTGTAACTCCATCTTTTGTGCGAGAGCTACCGCTTCAGTTACATTGTTGATGGTGTGCAAGTAGAGAGCTTCTCTGATTTTGGGTTTCAACCCACTTACGTACCTGAAAACTCGTTGTTCTTCCATCTCTGGTAAATTAATTCGAGAACTCAATCGATAAAATTCCTCGGTGTATTTCATCTACTGTTCTCCATCCTTGGCTACACTCTTGATAACTTTGGAACAACTTTGACACATAGTCGAGTGGTAGAAATCTGGTACGCATTAGACGACGTATCTGGGGCCAAGTTGTGATTGCCGGTTCACCTCGTAATCTTCTATTATGCTAATCTTGCTTCCACCAGGCTGCATCACCTTCCCTTAATTTATATGATACTAATTTTACCTTTTGAGAGTCAGGGATATTCATACATTCAAAAAAATCCTCGATATTGGAAAGATAATCCAAAAACTCCTCAATATTAATTTTTCCATTGTAGCTAGGTAATTCTAACTTCATCTTATAAGTAGAGTTACCTCGATCACATTCTCGCTGATTATTGTGGATCATCCCGTAATCGTCGGGGTATTCGAAGTCTGATTCATCTTCCTCAAAATTAATAGGGTTTGGTTGATTTACCCTTCTTAGTGGATTTGGATGAGTTCTAAATCTCCCTCGATCTACACCCGTTTTACGATTATACCTCCCTTTATAAGCATCTCCAAATCTATGGGGTTGCTGCCTTTTAGGTGCTAGCTCTTCATGATCTTCAAAGTCGTCAACACTGTAACTGTCGGGTATGAAGTCATACTCAGAAAATCCTCGAACATCTCTTATTTTTCTCCTTGGATTTTCTAGTGCATCAGATTCATACCAGGGGCGTTGAACACCATATCGACCCTTGTGGAAGTCCCGATCATCAACCCCATCAAACCCTCTTAGATTTGTATACCGTACACCCTTACAAGGTTGATGGTTCTTCTGAATTTGATGATCCTCTTCAATAGAAACTCTAGGATTATACCTAGATGCAGGGTGCTAGACCCGTCCCCAAGAGTTCCTAGTTTCTCTCCCTCCTCCTTGGTCGACTTCATCAAGATATTGCATGATTCCTTTGTCTCTTCGACCTCCTTCTCTACTAGTTTCAGGATCCCTCGTATTACCCATCTTTAACTCCCTCATGCTCTCTTGAATCTCTTTAAGAATTTTTGCATGTGAAGTTAAAGTCTCACCTATACTTGCAATAGCAAAATCCTGTGCCTCAATCAACAGCAGCATCGGATCTTTTGTTCTGTTGTTATCTTCTATCGCAGCGGCAACCTCTTGAGTAGTCATCCGTAGGATTTGTGTTAAACCCTCACCGTGTGGTCCGGGATTGAGAAATCAAGGAGATGGAGTCAGTGGTGTCCAGCGACGTATTCCTCCCTTTTTATCTCTCTCTTTCCTTCTCTGTATTTCCTCCGAAGAACGGACCCTTTACGAATTTTTCTGTGTAGAGGTAGGTGCGAACTAACAACCCCTTTTCTTCTTGATGAATTGATATACAACTCTTGCCTCCAATCTTTTAGACCTAGCAACTACTTGTCCAAACCCAAACTAGGTCAACCAAATCTGCACTTTTTTTTTTGAAACGGTGGTGATGGTGGTATGGACGACGATGGTGATGGCAATTGATGATGACGATGGGTATGATGGTTGATGATGCTACGAGCCNTACCCGTCGGACCGTCGTCAACATCATTATCTCCTCTCTCTCTCTCTCTCCTTCCCTTTCTCTCTCATTCTCCTTCTCTTTCTCTCTCCTTCTCCTTCTCTCCTTTTCTTTCTCTCTCTCTCTCTCTCCTTCTTTCTCTCCCTTTCTCTCCCTTTCTCTCCCTTTCTCTCACCGTATCTCTCTCTGCCGAATCTCTCTGTTAGAGAGATTTTTCTCTCTCACTCTCCCTTATAACTTAATAAGGGCGGTGGGATTAAAAGGGGTAAAATATAAATAAAAAAAAAACTTTAAACTTTAAAAAAATAGATAAGTATATAGGTTATAATAAGGTGTAAGTGTATACACCGAATTATGCGTATATAATAGGAAGATTTATAAAATTACTCTATAATACAACACCCAATACATACCAATACATATNTTTTTTTTTTTTACTAAAAAGTAATTTTTTATTATTTTATTATTTAAAAAAAAAATGTGTCGCACATAACTTGTGCGACACAATAAATTTTGTTTTTTTATTCATTAAAAAAACTTTTTTTTAATTATTTTAATAATAAAAAAAAAGGTGTCGCAGAAAACTTCTGCGACACACATTTCTTTATTAATAAAAGTGGGTTTTTTAAAATTATTTTATTAATAAAAAAATGTGTGTCGCATAAAACTTCTGCGACACACATTTATTTATTAATAAATTTGGGCGATCGCAGATAAGTTCTGCGATGGCCCGTCGCAGCTATCTTCTGCGGGTACCCTTATACCCGCACGCATACCTCAAACTACTGGACCAAGTGCGGGTACTGAGGTACAAGGGTACCCACTAGCCTTACAAAATTGCTGGATTTGATGTATTAGGGCATGCATTGGCCTTGCCCTTATAATAACCCATCAGAAACAAAATAAATTCTACTGAAATTCAAACTACTGAAATAAATATTAGACTCCTAAAGGAATAAGAAACTAATCTAGGAATCCTATTGTCCCATTAGTTGGACCCATGCAATGACCGACATGGTCCATCCCAAGTACTTCATCTAGATACGCCCCGTATCAAATTAATTAACAAAAAGGAGATATGATGATGATGATGAAGAGGATTGAACTGGACCCACATGAAAAAATAAAATAAAGATGGTGGGCTAGGGCAGGCAGCTGGGTCAAATTGAAATCCAAATAGTGTGAATGACATACATAACAAATACATAATAACAAACGTACATGACTGTTTAGATGCAGGTTCACTTTACCTTTCACTTTTTTTTCCATTTAGAGGATGATTGAAGTTTTTTTTTTTTTTTTCCTCTTCTTTCTTTTATTCCTTTTTCATCCATTTGCTTTGCTTAAAAAGTTAAAAGTGTTGTTTTCAGTGAAGCTATATAGCTTAATTATAATAAAGACATCAGATAGTAGATACAACACACCACCCACCGCAAAATAACCTGCTATATATAGGTTTAAAGGATCCCATATAGTGTCGATCATATGTTTTTATTTCTCTTTTTTTGTTATCCATCTTGAGACGACTTGATTAGAAACTTTGGAGTAATTCGATTCATATTCTCTCTTTCTTTTTTTCTTTTTCTTTTTTTTTCTAGGGTTGAAGTTAGGGTTTTCCTAATTGAGAATTGCTCCAACTTATGTTTCTACGTACACGACTGCATATATATAAGTCTAGCCCTCTTTATCTATGTAATGTAATATAATAAATATATATATATATATATATATATAAAAAAATACTTTTATTGAAGTAAGATAGTCATGTTGAAGTGAAGCCTAATTAGGAAATGGAGTGACCTCACAACTTCTGTACATTAATTTGTGCTAAATGTGTGACTTCATACTTGATCTTTGTTGGAAAAAAAAAAAAAAGAACACATGTTTATTTAAATATAAAACAAAAATCCCAAAATTCGTAGATGTAGAAATTCAAACGCGTTGACATCTCGATAGCGTGTTTTGTATTATTATTAGGACTAAGAAACTGAATAACTAATTAAATGTTGGCCGTCGGGGGCCATGACGATGGTGGCTAACTCTTAATTGGTTTTATATGAATAACAAAACATGCATCAAATTATAAACTAGTGTTTCACGCCTCAAAATAAACATCTAACAAAATATATACTAAGGTATTAGCTATATTTTCTAGCATTTATTAGCTTCTTCACGTTGTTGATCTTGAGTACTCCATATATGTTCTATCACACTTGAGCTTTTCAGTTAAAAGCTGGTAATATTTTTCCTTCAATTGTCCATGGTTCTGAGTCTATTGAATGAATGGCGTAGATTTATTACAATCTGCAATCATATGCAAGTTAGAACAATGCAAATAATATAATAAGCACATATAACACCATAAAGCTTATTATAAAAAAATACTTGCCACAAACTCAGGTGCCCTAATACGGTAATCATATTAATAAGTATCTAGGCAAATTGATAATAACCCATAAACACACCTAGGCCATTAATTTCAAAAGAGGTATTAAAAAAGGATAAAAAAATAAAAATAAAAAGGATGATGCATAATTGGCTTTTTTATTGATCCATTTACTGCTATATGATGATGCATAAGGATGATGCCCTCCTATTTGCTCACTTTTATATTTTTTATTTTTTATTTTTTTTGGAGAATGTCCATGGAAATTCCATGTATTTGGGTTGGACATTCCATAGCTTATTTTCTTCACAAATTTTGGTTCAAGTCCATGAAAGTCCATGGACATCATTGTTCATGTCCACAACCACACACAAGGTCTCCCTATTAATATTTCTAATGTTCTCAACCACACACATGGGCACTCTATGGACATTGTCAATGTCCACATCCAACAAAATGGGCCTTCTTATGGACATTGTCAATGTCTACATCCACACACATGGGACTTCTGTGGACATTTGTAATATCTACATCCATACGCATGGGACTTCTATAGACGTGTCCAATGTCTACATTCACACATGAGGAATGTCCATGAATGTCTGGATTGACTATCCCCTCCTAAAGCATCAATCTTATATATGTTATATTATAATTTGATAATTTTGATTCGAGGTCAAGGTCAACTCGTACCTCAGGCACAACTTATTATTTCTTCATCGATCGTCTTTATTTTGTATAATGTATAGACAGGGGCGGAGCCACGTTGAGGCGTAGGGGGCCATGTGTCACGCCTCGCTCACACGTGTGCCAATATTGTCCCTGCTTTAGCCACCCCCCCGGGGTACAGGGTTTTGTTCTTAGGTGAGCCCAGAGAGCTCACCTAAAAGGCNACCGATCCAAACCGTGTTCCAGGCCTCGATTTGGGATCAATTAGTGTCCGATTTTCGCGCATGAATAGTCAATATTGCATAACTTTTCGAGATCTACCCAATTGTACGGTTCGATTCTTCAAATTATGCTCCGAACAAAAACTCATTATTAAATGCTAGACTTAATTATTTTGGGTCGTTACAGTTTCAAATTGGGGCGTTACACCATGGCCCCCCGAAGCCTGTGAACTCCCTCCCTTCTAATTGTTACAAGTTTTTGTTAATAAGTAAAAATTTATGTGAATCAATGTTTTAAAAACCGAACTGGTCATCGTACCGAAGAAGGCATTGGGTTGGGTCAACCTGGTCTGACCAGTGGGTTGACCAGTGGGTTAACTAAACAACATAGTTATAAAAAATGAGAATGAAACATAACTTCACATGTAGCACAGTTGGCAAAATTGATTTTAAACTAACTGTAGATCTTGTGTTCAAAACTCCACAATAGCATTATTTTAAAAAACTATTAAACTCACTAGTCACTAGTAGTATATTAAGTTATAATACATAGTCAATAAAGCAGCTTCAGTAGAAATGGTAAAGGCTTCCTAAGTTTTATTAGGTATCCCGGCTTCAAATCTTGTTGAATGTATTTTTTCAAAAAAAAAAAAAGATATAGTACACTAAACTAACCCAGTCAAAAAACCGGGCGGTTTGCCTAGGTCACCGGTTTAACCGGCCGATTTAACCGGTTTAATCATAAAAAGCCAGTTTTTGAAGAAAATGCTGAGTTGATGTCGAACCAACCCAGTTTTGTTACTGGTTCACCGGTTTACCGGTTCAACCGGCCGGTCCGGTCCGGTTTTTAAAACATTGATGTGAATTAATTAATTAATGGCCCTTGCAAATAAAATTATATATACTCCATAGCAATAATAGTTTTAAAATTAGAAAGTTGTATACCATTTTTTCTTAGTAACATAACACCTCACTTATTCTTACGCCATGATTACACCACATATTAGACTTAAATGAAGATGATCCAATGTTTCACTATGTATATCATCCTCACAAAAAATCACTTCTTTCTCATATTTTTTAACTTTTCAAAAGTTTGTTGAATTATTTTTTAGTAATTAAAAAACTCACAATTTAAATTAACATTTGGGGGTGATAAAATATTTTTAGAACTATGTGATATTTTTTTTTTCTATGAATGATTTAAATCTTGAGGATCCTCACCAAAAATTTAAAAAAATACAAATATTAGCCCTTAAATCATCTCAGTGTTAGCCCTTAGAATCAGTGTAAATGGGATGTAAGAGTAAAGATTTTAAGATAATATTATGTTATAGAAAAAATTGGAGTGAAAATATAATTTCTCTTTTATCAATTGGTCCCTCCTACAATAAGTTCCTAACTCTGCCTCTGTGTATAGATGTAAATTAAGTTCGATTGTAATTTAAAAAAATTAATTAATTAATTAAGTTGCTTAAAGTATTCGATCGGTGCCTCTCGTACATGTTAGTTTGTCGATCATATGT
The DNA here is from genome assembly GCA_002174775.1 of Macleaya cordata. Taxonomy (NCBI): domain Eukaryota; kingdom Viridiplantae; phylum Streptophyta; class Magnoliopsida; order Ranunculales; family Papaveraceae; genus Macleaya; species Macleaya cordata. Next base: position 154,752 of record MVGT01002344.1, on the reverse strand, counting down.
TATCTGCATTTTGTGTACGTATTATTGCACATTTCTTTGACAATAAAAAGATATATTAACACTTTTTTCTTTTTAGAATTTGATATTATAGTCTGTTTGGACAAGGGATTTGGGGGGAGGGATTTTGTGGGGACCAGAGATTTGGTGGAAAAATCATGTTATATTTTTCTTCAAAATCTCTAGTCCCCACAAAATTCCTCCCTAAAATCCCTTGTCAAAGCAGACTATTAGAGACTAATCTCATTTCAAAGATTTTCGTGAAAGATTTAAGCCCGAACAAAAAATCTTGGGTTCAAATTAGTTTTGAGTGATTTAAAGGCCCATTTACTAAATTGGTTTGCAAGTAATGGGCCAAAGGGGCTTTAGTTAGGTCTGACCCTAAAACGGGCTTCCACCTCAAATGTGTTTTTTCTAAGGGGTTCAGCTCTCTAATGGCAAAAAAAAACACCCAAAGTTTTGAGAAGCTTCGGTTTAGAAATACCCCTTCTTTTATTAGGTATTCAGATTTCTTTAAAGTTACAGGGAACCCCCTAATTCTTTTGGGAGCTTCTTTAACTGCATCGTTTTTTTTTTAAGTCCAGTGACAGTTGGAAGTTATTTGAGATGGCAAGTTCTATTGGCACTCCTCAAAATCTTGGTGGCTAGCTCGTGGTGAGTGCAAGCTCATCATAGGTCAAACAAAAACGGACCAGCCAACAACAAATCTTGGGTTCAAATTAGTTTTGATTGATTGTAAGGCGCATTTAAGGGCCCAATTGCTAAATTGGTTAGAATTAATGGGCCGTTAGGTGAGCCCAGAAATCATTATGGACCGGCTCACAAGATTTTAGCTCGGGTTCAAACTTCAATAATTTTCCCATTTTACTGTTAATTTTCAACTGATTTTTGATTGGTTAAATGATTTAGAACAACAAAAAGTTACCATTGTGACTGGTGTTGTTTGGACCGACCAAGTTACAAAAGTTGTGCCCGATACTTATGTGGCGTGGCATGGTCGGTCCTACTGCCAAGTAAATTGGAAACTTCTTCAAAATATTTTTGGGAGGAAAAAGTGGTGGGTCCCACCCTGCCACATAAACGTTTGGCACCACTTTTGTAATACTATAGGTCTAAAAAGTATTATTGCACAAAAAAATCAGCTTTTATTAGTGAATCCAATTAAAAATAATTTTTTTTATAAGTGCGCCAAAAAAGAGTTATGGGCTCATGAAATCAATTGTCTTTTAAGGACTCTCTCTCCAATAGCAAAAATATAGCAGTAAAATAGAAAATTTTGAGAGATTTGGGTTGCGAATTTAGAGAACCCCCTCTTTCTTGGGAGCTCCTATAAAACGCCCCCTAACTTTTTTAGGGATCCCGTTTAATAGCTTTTTTTTTTTTTGTTTTTTTTTTTTAAGTCTAATGACAGTTAGAAGAGCAGTTAGAAGTTATTGGAATGGACGAAAGTGTCCTCAAATCATATTAAGCTTGTAAAAATGAAAATGCCTTGAAATTCTTCTACAAACTTAAGGTTCGTTATGTAATTCATTATCTTAAATCAAATTTTTTGACAACCGTTGCTCTTTATTCAACCTTACCATTTCTTCGCCTGTGATGACGCGGCTATTCTCCACCTTCACATCTTCACACACTTCTTGGCACCACTTTTACCCCCTCTTTCTCTCTCTCCTCTCTCTTTCTCTCTCTGAAACCACTCCAGTAGATAATCCATTCAGAAACACAAAAAGATTCATATTTTTTTCCCTGTTTTTGGTTGTATCTCTGTTCTTCAATATTTCAAGATAAAATAGAACTGTAAATAAAAAAAACACACACACATAAAAATCAAATTTCACTTATTAGATTTTGTTTCTTTTCTTTATTTTTATTTATTTGGTGTAAATCAGAGTTTTTGCCATGAAATCCTGTTGTAGAATCTTAATTTCTTCCCCAACCTCATCTTTCTTTGGATTTCCATCCACAAACCGCCACCATTCAGTCATTAATAATTTGTCGAATTTTCGATCTAGATTAGTCCAATACCGTCGTTTCCATTGCAATTTTCCTCAAATTATATGTTTTAGACGTTTATTCGATCTCAATCAGAGGTCCGCCTTTCAGGTACCCGATTTTAATTGGGATCAATCTAGGGTTTTCTCAGGTTATTGTATTATTGGTGAAAATAGGGTTTCTCCAGTAGTCTCAAACAATAATTCAGAAATCCGGCAGAAGTTTTCAACATCTGTTGAATCTAATGTAAATGAGAAGAATTTTGAGAAGATTTACATTCAGGGTGGTGTAAATGTTAAGCCTTTAGTTGTTGAAGAAACTGATAGAAGTATAGATGGTGTAGATAAAAATGAAGAAGAAGAAGGAGAATCTAGTATAGAAAACAGAAAAAATTCGAATGCGAAAATAGATAATTCAAAGGGTTTGAATGCTTCTCCGCGTAAGCGAGAGGAATCGAAAATCGAAAAGGAGGCATGGGATTTGCTGCGTAGTTCAGTGGTGAATTATTGTGGGAGTCCAGTAGGGACTGTTGCAGCAAACAATCCTGCTGATATACATTCTCTCAATTATGATCAGGTCTTTATTCGTGATTTTGTCTCGTCAGCGCTCGCCTTCTTGCTTAAAGGAGAGGGGGAAATTGTTAGGAACTTTCTCCTTCATACTTTGCAATTACAGGTAATTCATAAGAGTATTAATTTCTTTACAATTCCAAATTCATTTTTAGATTTAATGATATTTTTGGCATTATTGTTGTATGTAAATTTCCATGAAATGAAATTGCACCTTCTGAGGTGTGTGTTTTTTATTGTAAGTGATTAGTTATATTCCCGTAACGAAAATGTTCTTGTTGCCATTGGCCCTGAAACATGTAGAGCATTGAATTGAGGGAGACAAAAGAAATCTTTGTGAAATAAATATGGGTAATCTTCTAAGGAGAATTTGGTTACTTGGATCTATATCAGTTTGCAAGGTCCCTAATTGTTATCATTGTCTTTGGTTATTTGTCTTCTGTTTCTTATTGAATAATTTTGTTCCTGATGATTTTACAATGAAGTGCAATTGGCCCTTGCATAAATTTGACTTTCATGGTATTGCATGTCTTTGGGGAGGTAATATTATAGATACGTTTTTGAATTTCGTAGAAGATTAAACGCATTGCAGGCCACATGCAGTAATTTTGATTGCAGGAAATATAGGAAAAAAACATACAATGTTCATTGCAATATGAAAATAGAGACATGGCTGATCACTTCCATTTTGTTTTAGTAAGGTATATTGATGACCAAAAGGATGGGTGTATGACTACAGAAAATTGTAAGGATCTAAACAAAAATGTCCTCCAATGTACCATACTATATATTTCGTATAATATAATGAACTGTATCATTTGAACAATTATGATCCATGTTGATATTTAGGACTAGGCTTTGTCCATTTTTTTGGCCAACAATTTAGTCCATGGGATAGAATACTCGCATAATCTGTAAGCTTTTATATGCTCTAACATGTTAAATATTATGCTGTTTCATTTTAAATATGTTTTTATTTGTTACCCAGAGTTGGGAGAAAACAGTGGACTGCCACAGTCCAGGGCAAGGATTGATGCCAGCAAGTTTTAAAGTTAGAACTGTGCCTCTTGATGGTAGTAATGGAGCATTTGAGGAAGTTTCAGATCCAGATTTTGGTGAGTCGGCTATTGGTCGCGTTGCGCCTGTTGATTCTGGTATGTGTGCTGTATTTATTATGAATTGGCAACCAGTATTTATTAATCCATTTGAGATTAGACTGTTGCATGGCCTATTGAGTAAAACATTGAATGGTTTCATCTGTTAGGGTTGTGGTGGATTATCCTATTAAGAGTTTACGGAAAGATCACTGGTGACTATGCATTGCAAGAAAGGGTGGATATCCAGACAGGCATAAAACTGATCCTACATTTGTGTTTAGCCGATGGATTTGACATGTTCCCTTCCCTATTAGTCACTGATGGCTCTTGCATGATAGACCGCCGAATGGGTATCCATGGCCATCCCCTTGAAATCCAAGTAAGTGGAGTTCAAATTTTTATGTATTTTTTTGAAATTTTCATGTTCTATATTCTAAGTTGGATACGGTTGGTCCTCATTGTATTTGTTGCAAATGGATATTCTTATCTTACTTGGATTTTTTCTTATGGAAATCAGTAAACCATAAACCACCTCATTCATTGAAGTTATTAAATGAAGCTCATATTGTGTTCTGTTCCACAGGCCTTGTTCTATGCAGCTCTACGGAGCGCTCGTGAAATGCTCACCAATGATGAGGGATCAAAGAATCTGGTACAAACCATTAATAACAGACTTAGTGCATTATCTTTCCACATCAGAGAGTACTATTGGGTTGATATGAAGAAGATCAATGAGATATACCGCTATAAAACAGAGGAATACTCTCATGATGCAACCAATAAGTTCAATATCTATCCTGATCAAATTCCTAAATGGCTAGTAGATTGGGTTCCAGAGAAAGGTGGTTATCTCATTGGCAATCTACAGCCTGCTCACATGGATTTTAGGTTCTTCACACTTGGTAATCTTATGGCCATTATCTCATCTTTGGGTACTCCAAGACAGAACCAGGGCATTTTAAATCTGATTGAAGCCAAATGGAATGATCTTGTGGGAAATATGCCTCTTAAGATTTGTTACCCAGCTATGAAGAACGATGAATGGCGTATAATCACTGGCAGTGACCCAAAGAATACGTGAGTTTCTTGTGCAAATTTTATGGGCTTTCCACTACACTCATTATGAGTTGTTTTCCTCTCTTTCATTTAAAACTTCTGCCAAGAAATTGGAACTTTTGAAATTTTCTTAGTCTATATGATATACATTTTGTAATTAGACACTGAATTTCATTTTATTTTCACTTGCAGCCCTTGGTCGTATCATAATGGTGGATCTTGGCCAACGCTTCTGTGGCAGGTTAGAATTGCTAGGATTTTCATAAGGATGATCTGTGGAGGGGAATAAGTGGTACTTTCCTTATCTGGTTTAACTGTGCTCCTCTTAACCGTTTTACTTGTTTATTTTTCAGTTCACAATTGCATGCATCAAGATGGGAAGCCCAGAATTAGCCAAAAAGGCAGTTTCTATAGCTGAGAAGAGGCTCTCCTTGGACCAGTGGCCCGAATATTACGATAGCCGTCATGGAAGGTTTATTGGAAAGCAATCACGCCTTTACCAGACCTGGACGATTGCTGGGTACTTGTCCTCTAAAATGCTCTTGGATAATCCAGAGTTGGTTCCTAATTTGATTTGGGAGGAGGATCCTGTGCTTCTTGAGACCTGTATCTGTACGCTGAGCAAAACCGGTCGTAGCAAGTGCTCCCGCAGTGCCGCCAGATCACAGGTTCTCATGTAAGTTCTGCATTAGTTCAAAAGCTGCAAGCCTTTACACTGTACAGTAAGGAGCACAGAAAAGCAAATAATGAAAATAGCAGTTTCTCATTAGCAATGTTGATTTGAAAGGGTCCATTGTTGGTATGTGTATTTTTCTTTGACCTTGTTTGTTGTATTATATTTATTGATTCATTGATCTTCGGTTTATTTACTGACTGTAATTCAGGAATTTCCGAAGCCCTGATGTTTTCCATTGTATGTTGTAACAGTTAGCAGCATATTTATATCATTCTGATACATACATGAACTTAAAAATACATACTAGTGTTTGGCCTCCTTAAAGAATGCAACCTTTTTCTTCTTCTTCTTCTTCTTTTGTTTGCTTTCCTTTGTTCTTTAAGAAACACTCAGTTGTTGAATTCACACTATAGATGCATGACAATGCATGACCTTGTGGGCTTGTTTGGATCAGTACTCAAACTTGGGGTGAAGATTGATGAACAAACAATTGGCATGTTTTAATGGCATAGCCATTATTATTAGTGTAAAGAACATTCAAACAGCTTAAAATTCTCTTGTGGAAACTCTATCAAAACCAAAGTTTGCTCAATCCCATTTTAGTCCACACTACTGTAGTCATGTTGCTGTTCAGGTTTTGATACGCAAAAAAAACACACGAGAGAGAGAGAGAGAGAGAGAGTTCAGGTTTTGATACGCAAAAAAACACACACAAGAGAGAGAGAGAGAGAGAGAGAGAGAGAGAGAGTAAATGGTGGGTTGTAGGCCCTGCAATATGGAGAGTTCAAATTTCTGAGACTTTTATGGGAACAGTGACTAAATCTAAGTTAGTGTTCTAAATTATTGGTCTAAGAGAAAAGAAGGGTTAGACCCACCAAAATACTCCCCCAAATTATTCTTTGAACTCTTTATCTTTATAGCACTCGGCTTGCATGGTCATGAGAGAGAGAGAGAGAGAGAGAGAGAGAGAGAGAGAGAGAGAGAGAGAGATTACATTCAATATACCTGCACAAGTTCATATATAACTCTGTAATTCTTGGGATTGCATGGTCATGAATTTGACAAATCACAAAACCTTCACCTTAACAGGTTACTTTCTTACAATTTTTACATATTTTTAAGTTCTATTTGAGTTCCAAAAACAACTAAAGTATGGTATAATTGATCTTTAGAAACAGAATGATAGATAGACAACAGACAACAAGATTAAAAAGGACAACAGATCAACCCAAAGTAGTACTAGTATATATTAAGGCCAAATGCAGCAGTCAGCTATCTTCCATGCTGCTTGTGCTTCCTCTCTGCTGCTAGTACTAATACTACTTTCAATGTAGTTCTCACGGTGTCTTCTAGGGATATTAATTTTCTCCATGAAGAACAAATTCCCATGTAATTTAGCATTTAGATCTTCATCTACTCCTTCCCTCATCATCACAAGGTGACTGTGGTGTTGTCTCAGTAGATCTAGAGCTTCAAGGAACAAAACTAGTGAAGCCATATATGCTTAATTAGATACATCCAAAAAAACTGATCAACTTTCATCCCCTTTATATATATATAATAACCCTCACCCTCTAGTTAATCACCCTTAACCACCCTCCAATTTTATATTTTATTAAACCACCCAAAGTACCCTTCTCTTTCTTGTATTTTTTTTTTTTTTCAAAAAAAAAAAAATGTACTTGAACACTAGGAATTACCATAATACCCTTCCACTCCCATAAGGGGCAGTTATCGTCGAAGTCCAATTGTGTCAAACGAAGATGGTGTCGGGATTTTTTTTATTTTTTATTTTTGCTTCACGAGAAATTTGCACAATATTGATGTGGTTTTTGGAAAACCCCAAGGGCATAATTGAGATTTTGAAATAAATTAGAAGTAGCTTCTTCACGCAATAATTATTTTTGGTCCTTAGAAAAGATATGTGATTTCGGGCGTGAATATTGTTTCATGCAATTCTTGCCATTCATGTTTGGAAGGGTTGGCCAGCTAAACCCTAGCTCTTTGCATGAGTCAATTGAAGTTGAACAATCTTTGACACATAAAAGAGAAAGAAAGAAAGAAAGAAAGAGTTACAAGCAAGGATGAAGTGAATATTTTTCTACTTAAAACACTATATGGGTTAGGGAGAAGAAAAAAATCAAAAAAACACTTTTTCTTACCCAACCCCTTGAAATTAAAAGTTGTGATATCATATGCATCCATGATACCACATCATTATATCATGTTAGCATTATTTTAATTTTATATTATTTTATTTTGAAGCGATGTCATTATCATCATTTGCCAAGACCAAAAGAGTTCGAAAGACTCATTATCTCCGCAGAGAATAAATGACTTTTTAATCATGAAGAAGATGATCAAAGGCTAACTGACGTTTGAAAAGGATGTTCACCTAACCAAAATTACATGATGTTAAAAAAAATTTAATCTTATCAAACATTGATTTCAATAAATACTTTTTCTATAGAATTGTATTCCCAACAGCACCAGTGGTCTAGTGGTAGAATAGTACCCTGCCACGGTACAGACCCGGGTTCGATTCCCGGCTGGTGCATGTACCATTTTTTCCGTCGCTTTTCTTCAACGGTCTCCGATTTTGTTCACACTACTCGTATCGCGCGGGGGAAGAAAATCGCACTCTCCGGGAAAAAAACAACCGTATGTCAATTCCGCCCCCTACTTAAAATAGGGCCCACGCTCATTTCAGTCAGTGGGGCCACAAACTCACCGTCCAAAATCCAACATGACTGGGCCCTTGCTTTTCATTTTTCCTTTTTAAGATTTTTCTTGAAAATCTAGGAATCTTAGCAAATGGATTGTCATGGTTTGGGTGTAACATTAATCTATAGATACACTTTGATTTTATCCAAGGGACTTGAATATGGCCGATCTTGGGCCCTACTTGTGCAACTTATGTTCATGAAAACTCTCGGGGGCCCTACTTGGTATTTTGCTAATGTGGATGCAAATATTAAGAGTGATTGTATGTTACGAGTTTGTAGGAAAAAAAAAAAGAATGAGAGTGTTGGAGGATTGCAAATATTTAAATTTTTTTACTTCTTCCTTGTAGATACAGTGAATATTCACAATTTTTTTTTTTGTATACCTCTTATTATTTGGGGGTGCACTGGAAATTAGCATTAAAATGTGCAACTGATCGAATTATGAGCAGGTCGAAGGTGGGTTATATAAAACTCGTAATAGTGGTATAAAATCATGGTTTCATATATATACATGGAGAGATGGGATTATAGTGTCATGAGAGAGAGAGAGAGTGTGTGGTTTTTACGTACCCTACCTCACCAGTCCCCACCCGTATACCTATGATGATGAGAGGAGAGGAGAGACAAGTTTTGGTGGGGAGCTTCTTAAAAGAGTAAAAAGGAGGGGGTAAAGATCGAATAAAGATGGGGGCAATAATCATTGATGTCAACCACAAACCCCACAAAGGTTTTTAGATTTCAAATGTTCCCATGTGAACCTTTATCATTTGTCTTCTCCTAATTCATTTCTTTAATTTGCTCGTCTTCTATATTTTTTTATTTTTTTTGAACGTTTAGGTTCTTTTTGGTTTCGAACTAATATTTATGTGGGGCAAGACTACAAGGACACCAAATTTTGACATTAAATATTACATCTGATTAAACAATTTGGGGTGGGACTTAATTTTTAATAAAAAAATTAAATTTCATTTGGGTTAAGTTAGAAAATGGGTTGGGTCTTTAACCCATTTTATAAACAAAACCCAGATCTAAAAACTAGATCTGGGTTAATGGAAGAAAAAAATAGAAAAAAGAAGAGAAGGAGAAGGAGAAGTGTAAGAAGACGACGACACGACTTCAAGACGACACAAGTCGGTCAAAAGTTTGTCGAAAATTGGTAAAAAGTCAGTAAAAAGTCAGTCGAAAGTGTGTCAAAAGTTGGTCCAAAGTAAGTTCACGGCAACCCACTGCCCCTGCAACTAACACCGCTGCCGCAACCATCGTCACTGTCAACTAGCATCGCCTCCATTGCCACCGTCAACAAGTATCACCTTTGTCACCGCACCACCTAACCACGAAGAGAAAACGACAGGGAAGAGTGGAGAGGGGAAGATCTAGGAAAAAAAAAAGAAAAGAAAGGGGAAAGATGAAAATAAGATGGGAAATATAAAAAACGGAAAAAAAGTCCTTATTTTATAGAGGACCAATGATTTTAATCCCTCACCAAAATACTTTTATAATTTTAATCCTCATTTTTTTAGACTTTATGATTTTAATCCTTAAAAAATTATAGTGTTATGATTTTAGTCCCTAAAAATTAAAAAAAGTGTAAACTAATTTTTTTAAAATGCCTAAGGTACCCTTGTTCACAGTTTTTTTTTGTTAAGTTGGACAAAAACTATAATCCTTAAAAGTTCTCAATCGACAAAATCTTCATTTGCTTTCATTAAATCATTCATCAGGTTCGATTAAATCGTTCATGCGATTTGAGAAATTGCAGATCTAAACTTCCAATTTCAGAAATTTTAGATCTAATCATGCGATTTGAGAAATTACAACTATGAACATTCGGTTTGAGAAATTGCAGATCTGAAACTTGCGATCGCAAACTAGGTTGAGAGAAAATTAAGAAAGAGAAAAAGTAGAGAGAAAAATAAATATCAAACTTGTAATTTGAGAAATTACAGATCTAAACTTGCAGATCTGAAATTGCAAGTTTGAACTTGCAATTTTAAGAAATTGCAAGTCTGAACTTGCAATTTCAGAAATTGCAAATCTGAACTTGATATCGCAATTACGGTGAGAGAAAATTAAGAAAGAGAGAGAAAGTAGAGAAAACAAATAGATATCAAACTTGCAATTTGAGAAATTACATATAACTTAGAGATCTTGCAATTTCAGAAACTGCAAGTTCGAACTTGCAATTTTCAGAAACTGCAAGTTTGAACTTGCAATTTCAGAAACGGCAGATCTGAACTTGCGATCGTAATTTAGGTGAGAAAAAATTAAGAAAGAGAGAAAGAAGAGAGAAAAATAGATATCAAACTTGCAATAAATTCAAGATCTGAACTTGCCAGTTTAAGAAATTGCAAGTTTGAACTTGCAATTTCAGAAAATTCCAGATCTGAATGAGTTTGTTAGAGAAGAAGATGAGATATTGCAAATCTAAATTTTAAACACGTTGAAGAACTTACCGCTAATCGAAGATCCGTCGAAGAAGTGCGATTTCATCGGAGAAGAAGATGAGATCGGAACTTTGAAAGATATAATGAAGTCGGAGAAGTACGAGACGAGAAAAGTTATGAAAGAGTTCGCCGGTACCGGAGAAATAGAAGAAATCAGAAGGAGGATGAATGATGAGGAGTTCACCGGCCACCGGAAGTTAGACCTCGAACCAAAATAAGAGGGGAATGACGGCGGTATTTTACTGTTAGGACTTTTAGTTCATTAGGTTTTAGATCTTAGGGGATGACAGTAGGTATTTATTTGGAATAGATTGTTTTTAATGGTTAGTTGTGTCTTTTTAAAACTAGGGACTAAATTTACAAATGTTTTTAATGCAAGGGATTAAAAACCCAAGACTTAAGAAAATAGGGACTAAATTCTCAAAACCCCTATAAAAAATTAGGGAAAGAGATTGACGAGGGGAAAGAGAGGAGAGAGTAAGAGAGAGAGATGGAAAAATAAGAAAAAAGAAGGGAGAAAGAAGAAGAGGTGAAAGAGAGAGAAAGGGGGAGAGAAAAAGGAGAAGAGGGGAGAGGATCGTAGATCAGATCTCTCTCCTCACTTCCTTCTCTCGTCTCTTCCCCCTTTCTCTCTCTTTCCCTTTTCTTTATTTTCTCTGACCCAGATCTAAACCCGATCCACTTTTCTTTAGGTCACATCCTTAATTTTTTTAATTAGATGTAATGCTAAGGGTTAAAATTTGATGTCCCCCAAGCATTTTCCATTTATGTGATGCCTTAATGATTAGTTTATTTTGGGGTCTTGGTAATATATTTTATATCAATTTTGAGTTCACAAATATAAACAAAAAGCTGTGAATGTTCACAGCTTAAAAAGTGGTGTGAATATTAATCACAACCATTCTATTTATTATTTGTATGTCAATTGCAAATTAATTACCACGAAATACAACATTGATCCTTTCTACAAACCCACAAAGTATAGGAATTTTTTTATATTTACCAAGCAATGCCTAGAGTACTATTACATGGCATAGATTATAGATACTAGTTGAGAATAGTCTTTAAGAAGATGAAAATTTTGCAACTCAATATAAAAAAATTGTAGGTCATTCCACTCATTGCAAATTAGTTTTGAATTAGATACTCACTAACTTTATACTAGTATATGAGTGGAGGAATGAGTGTAGAGACTACCACGAACTTATGAAAGTCATCCCAAGAACAGAAGTTGTACTACTAATATAATGGGTACTTACACGTATCACAATACCGGACGATGCTATTTGAACATTGAGATCAAATGTTACAATTGTAACATTAGATTGTGGGCCCCACATGGTTATGTTTCAAGAGTTGAAATTTTGTGAGTTTGTTCTTTCAACTATGAAGATCATCTTCATAAAAAATCGGCCCATTCTAAAACTTCTAACCCCATAAAAAAGTGACTGCAAATTAATTAAAATTTAATGGTTAGAAATGAATGGTGAGAAAAATAGTCAATTTTTTATGGAGTTAAAAGTTTTAAAATAGACTGATTTTTTATGAAGATGATCTTCATAGTGAAAAGAGCAACCTCACAAAATTTCAGCTTTTGAAGCGAAACCATGTGGACTCCACAATCCAATGTTACAATTGTAACATTAGTTCCAATGTTCAAATAGCAGCGTCCATACAATACCAAAGAGTATTGAACCAACCAATACCTCCAAGGTCAAAGGAGACCAACCAGGCAAGCTGTGTTACATGAATGTGATCACACCCTTTATAAAATATATAACGTTGCACTTCTCAACAAATTCGAAGCTTTTGAAAACGAGAAATAGTTGGTCAATAAATTGCAGGGTTCCAATAAAATATAATCCCAAAACTTTTGAGAGAGAGAGAGAGAGAGAAAGGTCGTCTTTGATGAGAAGGGTGAATTAATTCATCATCTAATCCAAGAGGCTGAGTTTTAAAGGCTAGTAATTCGTATATAATCCCCTCGTTTGTGGGGCCTACATAAAATGTATTCAGGGACTGATTTTTTGGAGAAAATGATCTACACGGTGAGTATAACCTAGTTACTTGAAATCAGCCAGATTTGAAAGTTGTACCCTCAAATCTATCCGTTTTAAATCAACGGTCAAAATAAAAGTTTAAAACTTATAAATTTTTTAAGGGCTAACTTGAAGGGGTTAAAAATTTAAAAACGAGCTGATTTTTAAATATGATGAAGTACATAGTGAAGAGAACATCCTCTCCAAAAATCAGCTGCCAGATGCATTAAATATGGGTCCTACAAACGAAAGATTACATAAAGGCGCTATACAAGGAGGGACTATGTAACCTGACCCATAATTCAAATAGAAATCTATCTCTCTCCCCTCTCACCTCTCTCTTTTACACACAAAAGGCAAAAACACTTTATGTACCACACAAAAGCTATTTATAGAAATTCTGACCACTCCTAAGTCCCATCCTGTGCCATCATGATCTAAATAGGATAAATATTACAGTAATTTTTTTTTTTTGAAAAGGTTAATAGTAAGGAGAAATTAAAAAGTAAAAAAAAGAGAGAGAAAGTACATGTACATCCGAATGGTCAAGAGAAGAATATTAATTCTTGAGAGAGAATATATATTTATGATCTATTAATATTAATTATTTCATTCATTAATTCATTCATTCATTCATCACCCAACAACAATAAAACATACAATACAAATTAAAGAAACTGATCCATCATCTGTTATACACCAAATAATCCAATCATTAATTAGATCCAATGCATTAATTAATTAATAATACAATCCAAAATTCATCCAAATAAATAATTAGCATCAAGAAATTAATTAAAAATAATCTCTTAATCTCTAGCTAATGTTTTTTCTTTCTCACTACATCTAAACTTGAGATCAATAATTAATTAATCTGCTTGGAAGCTGGTCATCCTGGTGTTATTAAAAATGATAATTAATTAAAATAGCTCAAGAGGGATAGACAAAGAAGGAGAAGATGAGTTTGATAGTAACGGGGAGAGACGAAATTAAAACCCTCTATTAGTGTTCTACGATAGAGAGTATGTCGTGAAACCTAGAACAAAGAAAACAACTATAACGTTGGGTCTTACAAGGTCAAGAAAAGGTCTTACAAGGTCAAGAAGAAGACTATATATAAAGAGAGGGAAAAACAGAAAATGAAAGGGTTAATAATTAATTTTATCGAATAAAAGCTCGAGTAGGATAGGGCCTTAATCAAGATGAACAAGGGTCAACACTAATTATTGTTGATGAAAATCTTCTGATGCCATAATTAGAAAAACCAGTTGCAGTAGTGAAGCTTAATTCTTCGAATATCAGTAGATCTGAAATAAAAAAATTTGAATGTTGATGAAATAGTACTGTTAAGGGTATTGATGATACTAGTGATGAACCCATCATACATGATAACCTACAATGGAGACCACAAAAAAAGAAAAAAAAAAGATTACTATTAATAACAGTAAGGGAGATTAAAAGAGAAGCTAATAATACTATATGAATATATGCATAGTACAAGATAAATGTTTTAGACCACGGTTTTAATCTGTGGTTTAAAACCGTTGTCTAAAGTTTTTTTTTTTTATTTGTGTACATGATCAACATATAATATGTATAAAGTTTTCATAATTTACCAGTTGGAGATGGGAAAGAGTTGTGTAACTGGTTCTCTGCTTCTCATCTACCCCAAGATTTGAAAACTGAAGAATTAATGAAAAGAATACAAGATAAGTTGGTTTCAAGAAACTTCTCTTTACTCTCCTTCTCTCTTCTTTGAAAATCTGTATCTTGGTAGAGTGAGATAGAGATATAGAGAGAGATGATAGGGCAATGAAAGTGAGGAACTGCTTGGATTTATATCAAGTAGAGGAGTTGGGCAGGTGGGGTCTACCCGGGGCGGTCCTGATCGTGACAGGTCCAAGCCCAAAAGGAATGTAAAATGGACCCGTGACGTCAGATCCGGTTTGCCTCAGCCTGCCTGACCATGGTTTAAACTGACCGTGCTGCACGTTGCCCTACGATTTTACAAGAAAGAAAATAATCGCCGGGTGTATATGGTTGGCCTTGGCTTTATTATTATTTTGTTATGGATTAAGGTTAAAATAATGTAATATTTTTTTAGCAATAGTCAATTTAACTCACCTTTAATACTCGAATTTTTTGTTTTTTTATTGAACATTCATATCCACTCATATTTTTTAATATACATAAAATTAAATAAGTAAATTAGGTTAATCACAATTTTAAAATCTCTAACATCATCGGGAATTCATTGAAAATCAACAATGGAATAGACATTATATATTTTTACCATTAATTCAGGCTAACTATTGATGGGGTTAGAGGTATTAGAATGGGCTAATTTTTTGTGAGGATGATCTCCATGGTAAAGAAAAATATTCTTACAAAACCCTAACCTCATTACGAATTCATTGAAAATCAACTATGAAATGGACATTATTTTCACTGTTAATTTAGGCTAATAACTATTGATCGGGTTAGAGGTTTTAGAATGGGCTAATTTTTTGTGAGGATGATCTCTATGGTGAGGAGAACATCTTTAAAAAAAAATCAGTATATTCTAAAATCTCTCACCCCATCAAGAAGTAGTTGAGAACATGTTGAAATTACATAAATTCAAGTGGCATGGATAACTCAAGTATGATACGCATTGTTCATTAATGCATCAAAAGTATGGAAAGGTAACTATCTTGAGAGAATTTTTTTTTTAATTTATAAAGAACTCTTATTTTATTTCAAATGCAGAGATAGAAAGGATATTGAGTATTTAGGGGAGGAAGAGAGGGTACAATTGGTATATCAAACACCATCATAATTTACAATATAGCCCTAAAGGCAATTTCTCCATGCTTTCAAATTACCCTGGGCTATAGACCTTGTAGCACCAA
Source organism: Macleaya cordata (assembly GCA_002174775.1). Taxonomy (NCBI): domain Eukaryota; kingdom Viridiplantae; phylum Streptophyta; class Magnoliopsida; order Ranunculales; family Papaveraceae; genus Macleaya; species Macleaya cordata. The sequence goes on along the minus strand of MVGT01002344.1, from coordinate 139,265 downwards.
AATTAGGTCTACCCAATGCCTAAATCTATAGGTAAAACAACATTGTTCAAAAATCCACCCTGAGCTACAGTCCTCCCCAGCCCATAGGTGGTTCCGCCGCTGGGAATAAGCACTTTAAATCATTTTCATGTAAGCTCTACGTACTATAAGTATATGTTGAATGAATTATATTGAGTATACAAAATAACCATATTGCCTGTCCCAAAAACTCAAAAAAAAAAAATATATATAGCCATTGCCAACTCAATAAAAAAAATAGTTAAATGACCAACAAAGCACAAAGAGAATGGGTACAAAAGATCAGGTCTCGTTTTGAAGGGGATGAAAGTGAAAAAATTAGCGTTTGAGATTGAGGAGGCATGGGGAATGGGAAGTGTGTGGGGGCAGGCAAGAGGCGGGAAGTAGTAACTAAATTTGGTCTACACAAGTACACAGTCTTCAAAAGGATCCAGTCAAAAAAGTCAAAAGATCTCATCCTTGGAATAGCGCTATATGCGCCGAGGGTCAAGCAATCACCCCGTTGACCATTTGACCTCTTCTCATCCACCCCGACCCTACCCGACTTACCGCTCCATTTACCCTTTTCACTATGGCCACTGAGACTCAGTATATTGGTACGTGCGATGCCCCTACATATTAATTGACACATATACCAGTTTTTTTTTTATCAAAAAGAAACAATGTTACAAGGAAAAAAAAAAAAAAGGAAATTACACGAGATTACAAATATTGATTAGCGGGTTAATGTGCGTCTAACTCTAATATGACATCCCAGAAAAAATCCATTGAGCAAAAGAACCCACGAAAACCTTAGGACGGAAGAACTAATGTCCAAGAAAAAAGATGGCCCCACAATTAACCTATCTAATTAATTTTGCATTGTAACATTAATTTGCAAGCATGTGTGGTTAATTTTCTGCATGCTTTAACTTGAAAATTAGCACAACATATTATCTAGCTATCCTTGAATTTGTTTGTATGTTTTGAGAGAATCTGAGTTTCTCTCTCTAAGAGCAGGAGACACAGACACTACAGTTGATTAAAAAATAGGCAGATGACCGAGGAGGATTGAGGAAGGAAAAAAAAAAGCCTGCAAAGATTCTCATCGGGTGAGAGATATGATGATGATGATGAGAAATAAGAGTAGTGATGGTGAAAGTGATTAATTAATTGTGTCGGTTTTTTCTTTTTGACAGGAGTTTCCAAACTCTCGTAATCTTTCTGCTTCATGAATCACTCTCAGGCCTCATCCTGACCCCCTCGATCCCTTTCTCTCTCTATCTCTATTTCACTATTGATCGATCAGTAGCAGGAAGATTCTTTGTTTCTAATTTGGTGATGGAGTGTTTGGTGCCTGCAGCAGGCCTAGGGCAAGTTGTCAAAAAGAAATTCGAAACCACAGAGTGCTTCTTAACTTGGAGGAACTTCACTTCACTGCACTCGATCGATCTGTCCCTCAATCAATCAAACTCTCAGTCCTCTCTATCTGATTGACTTGTCGCTGTGCGTAATTAGTTCTGCTCCTTCCTTCATTACTTATGCACCAACGTGGTCCTCCTCAATTAATTCCACGTGTTCAACAGTTGGCTTGGTCGTAACAATTATATAGGGTTGAGCATTCTTGACCTGTTAAGTTAAATTAGAGGAGACATACAAGCGGGAGTAGGCTCATACGCGGAGCAGTCGGCCTAGGACTGTACTTAGGCAGCAGGTGGGGTTGGCCCCATGCATGGTCCATCTATCCATCATATTATTTTTTTCATATTATGATCAGAAAGGGATTGAACAGTCACCATCAGCATTTGATGTAGTGTATTTGTNATTATGATCGGAGAGGGATTGAACAGTCACCATCAGCATTAGATGTAGTGTATTTGTAGCTCATGAATGGACATTTTTGGAGTCAATTGTTCTTTCTCTTATTATATTGTTGTCTGCTTGTGATTTACATGCAGGTCATCATCCAGACCATTGAATTAACCAGTGGGGTCTCTTAATTTATTGGATCTACCAAAAGTACTACATTATTAAATGATAAGTTATATATCATTTTCCATATCCAGCAGTACCCTGTACTCAACACAACATTCAAGAACTGAACTGAAATAGCTACCTACCTACCTTTAACTTCTAACTGTGTATGGAAAAAAAAGAAAAGATAGAAGAAGATGCAAAACACATTGGATTGGTTGTGAGGAATTTGATCAATCATCCCCGTCACTCCAAAGTGACTCAAGGTGTGAGGGTGTTTTGGTAATTTTCATGATAACCCAAGAGTATTTTTCACTTCGAAATATTGTTGAATGCTTGTAGAAAAGAAGGGTCAGGACTATCAGGGAGAGACGACGTGGATGTATCTTGACTGCCTAATTATTTCAAGGACGTAGAAATCTTTGATGGGATGGGGTTAGGTTAGTCCGTTTGTTTTGTTTTTGTTTACCACTATTTACCATCTCTTTTCTCCTTTTTTTTTACTGCTTTCATATTTACCACACGTGTAAAATAGGCGTAAATTAAGAGAGAGAGAGTGTGTAAAAATTACACATCCAACATCCGATGGTGTAAGTTTTGCTATAAAACCTACTGTAAATATTTGGGAGATCGTATAATACATCTATTTTGACTTTAATTCAATCTGTTTAGTCCACCAAATTTTATACGAGTCTATTTAGTCCAAAAATAAAATTTAAACAGATCTGCCCTTTAACTAATTAGTTATGGAAATCAAAATTTGATCGAATAAGAATCTCTGTTTCTCCCTCTACATTAATAAGCTTTGCTGCTTTGGATATTCACTTGTTTCTTTTGCTTCGATTGATCGATTACTCACCAGTCAATAAAAGATCTTGATGATGATGAGAGAGAAAGAGAGACATATAGTTTCTACCATCACCATCGAGAGAGAGATCGGGATAGAGAAGAGGAGAAATATAGGAGATAGAGAGAAGAGAATAAGAGAGAATGAGAAAGATCTGATTAAGAAAAAAAGAGAAAGAGAAAAGAAAGAAAAGAAGGAAAATAGAGGATACAGAGAGAAGATAGGGATGTGAGAGAGAGAGAGAGAAAAGAAAGGAAACAGAAAGAAGAGGAAAAAGTACAGAAAGAGATAGAAGAGAGTAGAAGAAAAAATTCAACATGGAGCTATGCATGAAGTTTTTGCATAATATTCATGCAAAAAAATTTTTGCATAGAATTATGCAAAAACAGTTTTGCAAGAACTATGCAAAATCATGTTTCACAGATGATTTAACATAGATCTATGCAAAAATGTTTCACATAATGATCATATGCAAAAATATTTTTGTAGATCTATGCAAAAACGTTTTTGCATGAATAAATTTCGTGAATTTTTTTTTCAAAAACCATTCTTGACTGGTCTAGTTTCAAAGATCTCAAAAAGTGCTTTTCAAATATATGAATTTTGTCAAAATCTGAATTTTAATTGAAGAGATATTATATTTTAAAGTTTAAAACGAAAAAGATAACTACATTTCTCTTTCATACAACTGTACAAGTTTGACAAAGATAAAAAGGTAATTGAAAAATATAATAAGGGTAAAATAGGAACATTAAAAAGGAAGAATGGATTAAATAGATTTAGAAAAGTTTAAAAAGGACTAAACGGATTCAAAAGGCTTTAAAAAAGGTATTTCAGTCTTATTAAAAATCTTGTGTACTAAATGGATTAAAAAAATTATATATTGGATGTTTTGGCCACTATCCCTAAATATTTTAGCATAATTCTTTACAGTTAGTCTCGTGACCCATGACAGGGCCACATATATAGCTTGACCCAGCCCAGAGACTCACAGACATAATTAGCCCACCTAAACGAGGTGCTCTCATGTTGAGCCCATCTATCTACTCCAACTTAACTTGAGGCTGAAGTAAGGGTCATTTTATAGGTGCCCTCCAAAATCTTATTTGCAGGCATCTCCTACAAAGTAATTATATATGCTGTTTGATAGAGAGTTCCGTACATTGGAATTTGGAGGTTTCTTTGTGTCATTTTTCGCACATTCTCTGATGTGTCCGATAATCGTTAATAATGCTTTTCCTACATCTCTTTTTAGTAGTTTCTCTGCATCGGTAATGGTATCATTTTCACGCCCTAATTGAATGTCAAGTTGTATAGTATATCTTACTGTAACCTGCTCATTGAATGTCATTTTTGGAACATTTTTTTTAGATCAGGTTTAAATTGGCAAAACCGGAATCGAACATGGCTTTGAATAGTCCACATTCCAAGCCCAACAAGCTCCAAATCAGGTGCATTTTTCTAGGCCAAGCCCAACTTGAGTATATCACTACAAAATATCTCACAGAGCCAATGACTGAATGACACGTTCCTTCCGGGTCTCGCTCGAGCTGAACGCAGGACCACTTGTAAGATGCTGACGTGTAAAATGGTCCTGTACCGTACTTTCCTATCTTTCTTGGTTCTTCTTGTATCTTCGACAGTAAGCCACTGAGTCTCATTCATTCAAAGCTCTTCTTTGAATGGCGTTCGCGGTTCTGTTCGTCACGGCTACGAAGCTCGCCGGAATCTTAGTCACAGTTACTGTTGCGGCTAATGCCTTCTCCTTCTCTCGGTATCGGAAAAAGTATCTCCTTCCATTCCGTTCACCCATCGATGAGTCATCTGACACACTCGCTGTCTTCAATATTGACAACACCAACGGTAACTATCACTCCTAAAACCCTAATTTATTTCTAATTTTGAGAAGAAGCTTTTCAATGAAATTTCAGGACTGAAAGAACATTAGAATCCTAGAAATACTGTAGGTTTTTTTTTTTTTTTTGTTGGTTCATGAAATATATGTAAGATCAATGGATTAGCTCGAAATGATTCCCACTTGTAATTCGTTGAAATTTGTTGTTTGTTTAGTTTTAGAGTTTAAGTACACAGTTTATTGAAACCTAATTAATGAGATTTAGAATAGTTAGAATCGAATTGCTTATAAGAACTGCCTTATATTGCATTGAAATGCTACCAATATGGTCTCTTAGTTGTCTGAAGATTAACAGATTTTGCTACAAAATTCTAAGCAAAATTTGAATACCCTTAGGCCTTAGATGTGAGTTATACTATGAAATACTAAAAATTGTGATACTTATTAACCAAAATTTAAAGCATGGTTTCTACATAATTATATGAATCTCTGTAGAGGAGGAAAATGGGTTCTTTTTTGGATTGGCAACGGCACCAGCACATGTCGAAGACAGGCTCAATGACGCTTGGCTTCAGTTTGCTGAGGAGCACCCCTGTAAGGACTTGGGGGAGACAAGGGAACCACAACCAGCAGATGCATTAATGGCTTCAGCTACCGGGGATGGTGGCTCTCAGCAGGCTCCTTTTTTTCCAAAGGAGCCAGAAAGGATGAAAAAGAAGAAGCCTCTTAAGATAGCCATGGAGGCCATGATCAGAGGATTTGAGAAGCATGTGGAAGAGGAGGAAGAGCCTGCACCGAGCACAGAATGCAGCCATAGTGTAGCTGCTTGGCACAATGTGCCTCATCCGTAAGTCCAAATTCTATTTGCTGCATGTTATATTTTCTCTGTTGTATGCCTGACAGGATCTGGGTCGCTTATGTAGTTGGTGCACATTGAGGTCCTTAACTGATGTAGGATAAATGTGATCTTATAATTCTATTTTTAGAAAATTGATTGTTACTAAAAATAAGTGAATCACAAAAAATAGAATAATAAATTTACAGTTTGCCCTGCATAATTAGTTAACCAAACTTCGAGATTTATAAAGTTCATGGCTTTCAGATGTATACAAATTTTATAATGATTTTCTATAAAGAGGTTGGTGACTACTGGAAAGTTGGACTAATCTGAACATAAGTTGATTTCAGGGAGGAGAGGCTAAGATTTTGGTCTGATCCTGATACTGAATTGAAGCTTGCTAAAGATACTGGAATCAGTGTTTTCCGTATGGGAATAGATTGGACAAGGATCATGCCTGAAGAGCCAGTAAATGGACTAAAAGAAACCGTAAGTCTGATGCTTAGCTATATAGCACTTAAAAGTAGTTCTTACTGTGCCTTATGTCCATTTTATGAAATTGTTCTGTAGACACACCTAAAATGAACTTGTTGGAGTTTCACTAATTCAAGTGGAGTTTATTTTAGTGTGATTGGTTCAAATATTTGGAGCCTTATTTAGTGAATCTATTTTCATGATGAATTTTGACTAATACGTATTTATTTTGTGTGATATAGGTTAATTATGCGGCCTTGGAGCGATATAAGTGGATCATACAAAGGGTTCACTCCTATGGGATGAAGGTAATGTTGACTTTGTTCCATCACTCACTTCCACCGTGGGCAGGAGAATACGGGGGTTGGAAGCTAGAGAAAACTGTTGATTATTTCATGGATTTTACTAGGTTAGTTGCTTCTTTTTCTTTTCTGTTAAGATTTTTTTTATGTTTTTTGTTTTATAAAAGGTAACTTGCCTACTTCGCATCCTTCTTTTATTTTTAACAATAATGTGTTGTATAGATATTTTGGGTTTTGTATTAATAGCTCATAACCAACTGGGATGATACTCAAGCATATACATGGAAAGGGATTATGTTCAGATTCCGGATGAAACTAGGAACCCTTGACCAGTATGATGAGGACCAATTTCAACTCAAGCAAATCATTGGAAATCTGGTTTTGACTCCCAGACCCTCTAAGTCTTTCTACTCTTTTGATTAGGAACTGAGTCAATCCAGCTGAGTCGTATCGGTTCCATATGATTTTCATTTGCAGCCAAGTGACAATAAGGACTGAACTTTGTGCCTTTTTCGTATTTCAACTGTAGACATTTTTTAATGGTTTTGAGTGTGACAATAGAAGAAAAAGTCAGGTTCTGCTTTTATTTATTTCCATTTCCTCGATTTTCTCTTTTGGCCATTGACTTCTGGTGAATTACTAAATGGCTGATTATCTACTTTTATGGTATGCAAAACTTAATTTTGCATCAGTTATATTTAGTAGCTAAATAACCACGAGGCTTGTAATTTTGTGCAGGCTTGTTGTTGATGGTGTATCAGAGTTGGTCGACTACTGGGTAACTTTTAATGAGCCACATGTCTTTTGTATGCTAACCTATTGTGCTGGCGCTTGGCCTGGTGGTAATCCCGATATGCTAGAGATTGCAACATCTGCTCTACCAACTGGTGTTTTCAAGCAAGCTATGCACTGGATGGCAATTGCACATTCCAAGGCCTATGACTATATACATGAACAAAGGTTCTTCTTTTTATTTCCAAAGGTTTTTCTTTTTTGTTTCCAAACAGTTTCAAGGGTTGGATCATGGATGTAGTCAATAAATTGGTTAAACAAAGAAATTCTACATGGAATTTCACATGACTAATATCCATGTCGTATGCAAAAAGAATCTAAGATATCATTTAGACTGTGAGAGAGGCCTATAATTATTGCCAGTATGTTGGGATCCACCAATCATCGGGTGCATTGTCAGAGGCCTATAATTATTAGTAAGATGCATAGATCTCTTATCGAAACTTACTTTGACGTTGGAGATCTCTTAGGTATGGCCCCTTCAATGGTGGATCCCACTCTCATGCATGTAAACCAGCATAAAGATTGTTGCATCTTACCCAGTAAGAAGTTATAGATTTCCTTTAAAATTTTCACCGTCCCTCCAATAACCCTATTGTTGTGAATTTGTTTGATTGGCAGCAGTACCTTATCAAAGGCAATTGTTGGAGTAGCTCACCATGTTTCATTTATGCGCCCATATGGTCTTTTTGACGTTGCTGCTGTTTCATTGGCTAGCTCCATGACCCTTTTCCCGTATGTGGACAGTATCTCTGACAAGCTGGATTACATAGGGATAAACTACTACGGACAGGTTTTTTTTTTTTATTTAGCAATAAATAGTATTCATTTAAAGGATCCTTGCATTCATTTTGTCTGAAACAGCTAAGATCTTAATATTGGTGTCACTGGTCAGGAAGTCATCTCTGGGGCTGGAATGAAGCTTGTTGACAATGATGAGTACAGTGAATCTGGCCGTGCTGTTTACCCTGATGGCTTGTTTCGGATGCTGCTTCAGTTCCATGAGAGATACAAACACCTAAAACTACCCTTCATAATTACTGAAAATGGGGTTGCCGATGAGTCTGATTTGATCCGACGACCGTACCTGTTGGAGCATTTGCTGGCTGTTTATGCTGCCATGTTCATGGTTTTTTACTCTTTACCTGTTTTTTAGACCTTTGGGATCGACCTGCCCTCATGTATGTTAGTAGGGTGTTAACATGCCTATGGTTTTGTAGGGTGTTCCAATTCTTGGTTATCTTTTCTGGACTATTTCGGACAATTGGGAATGGGCTGATGGATATGGTCCCAAATTTGGTCTCGTAGCAGTTGATCGTGCCAAGGATCTTGCCCGCATTCCACGTCCTTCATACTATCTGTTTTCCAAGGTATTAGTTTTGGATGTGTTTGTGCAGTTTTACGTTTGTTTTTTTCCTGTTTCGACCGTCCTTTTTCATGTTGGATTGTAGTTCATATGTTATCTTAATTTCAGGTGGTGACCACTGGGAAAATAACAAGGCAAGACAGAGCGCGTGCTTGGAATGAACTCCAAAGAGCTGCTAAAGAGCAAAAAACCCACCCTTTTTACAGAGCAGTTAACAAACATGGTCTTATGTATGCAGGTTAGCATTAGCTTAAGTTCTATCAATCAGGATGCATGAACAATTATTTCTTTTCGGTACTGTATGGTTAGAAACTGGACCCAAAAACTAAACATAACAGGAGTAGGAATATGAAGTTGTCAGAATTAGATTGTGATCTCCTTGCTTTCTATTTAGAAGTGGTAGTCGCCACCATATTCAGGCTACATATTTTACTTGTATGATGATTGTTTATTAATCTCCTTACCTCTTATTAACAGGAGGCCTTGATAAACCTATCTCGAGACCTTATATTCAAAGGGATTGGCGGTTTGGTCATTACAAGGTGGACGGTCTGCAGGACCCACTAAGCCGCTTATTAAGATTAATCTGCCAACCTTTCTCGCACGAAAAGGAGACACAAACTCAAACTGATGATGCTGATATGGTTCTTGAGCCTCTTCTATTAAACATCTGAGTGCCTATTCATACAGTACTCATAGTTCCATGCATATGTTTTCTGCCCAAAGTAAGTCTTTCCCCTTTGCAGCCAGTTATATTAGCTCTCTGGCTTGTTAATCATTTCAACTTCACCCAAAGCCAGATATATTTTCTTCTGTGTTGCATACAGGGGATTTTCTGTCTCACCCAAAGCCTCTGAAATCTGTAACTTCCAATATCCAAAGCCTGTGTACAGAAGCAAACTGTTCCCCATGAACCAACTTTGTATGTAAAACATAAAAAGAAAAGGAATCGTTTAATTTCTGTAATCAGCAAGAAACTGATTGAGAATTTGGAATCCTTGATTCTTTCTTTGCTCATGTTCAGTCTCTCCATTTGATGTTTGTTTTTTCTGTTTGTGCCCAATATTGATCTATAGCTTTGCAGGGCTTTTAATGCTGCTAGTTTTCTTTGTATTCTTTGAGGTGGGCAACATGAATCCTATTTTTCTCCATTCAATTGAACTATCGGAATTTGGAAGGCACGTGAATTGATTGTTGTTATTTGGGTAGAAGAAGTATGTGTTGTTGTTAGTACATGAGAGGACATCACATGTTAAGTTCCAGTAAAAGCTCAAACACCGCAAAATAAATGACTTTTAGCAATAGCTAAAAAGACATACACAAAAAAATGACTTTTACATCCTCGTCCATTCAAATAAATGAAATTTGTCTTTTCAAAATTAACGCTTAATTTAAAAAAAAAAAAAAAAATCTACTCACACAAATCCTGTGTAAGGAATCCTTGGGCACCTAACCTTGTAACTATGGCGGAAAAATTCGCATTTGCAGTTATTTTCGGTCAAATTGATAAAACGGCTGCTTGGTATGGTATTTCTCTGCTAGTTAAGATACCTATGACCTTATTTGTCCATGCAAACTACCACTACCATAGCTGTGGTAATTTGCATTCTGCAAATTTTCACTGCATACCAAGCAGGGCCTATGGTACAAATGTTTAGAGAAGCAAAAAAAGGCATTCAAATGTTTAGAGAAGCAGTTGAACGAGTATCCTGTTTAGGCATTCAAATTGTGTATCTCAATTGGGAAATAGCCCCAAATGACCCATTTTGGGGTCTATTAGAAGTTTTCACACTTTTTTTTTTAAAAGGATCATTTTAACCCATTTGGAACTTAAAAAGACTATTTTACGCTTTTATATATAATAGGTTCAAGTTTCTGTTAAATCACTTGAACCCAACTAGAACCCTAACTCAAACCCACCTCCCTCCCTCCATACTTGGTCCCTCTTGTCAGATCACATCATCTTTTGATCTTTTCTTTGATAGATCGACTATCCAACTAAATTCACTCTTTTTTTCATCGATCTTTAAGAAAAGAAGAAAAAAAAGTAGAAGATTTCACATATGTTTTGAAAGAATTGAATTCCAGAATGTATTAACAGTCGGTTGACCGACAATAAATATAGGCCGACCTTCGATTTCAAATATAACATGGAGGTATGTGTCGACCGGGATTAGGTACTCGGTCGACCGCCTATGTTCTTATATTTTGATAACTTGAAAGCAAACAAGAACCCTAGCTAGAACTCCCAAACTCGAACCCACATCTCTTCATATTTGATCCCTCTTGTTAGCTCACATCCTCTTTTGATCTCTTCTTCGATAGATCGACTCTCCAACTAAATCCTCTCTTTTTATCATATATCTTTAAAAAAAAAAAAAAAAAAAGGAAGGATGGAGAAGAAAGTAATTAAATTCGTCCCACCTCTCGTATTTTTGTTGTTAGTTTCAACTAAGAAATATGTTAGTGTCATGATGTTGAATTTATAGTTTTGTTGTTGATAATGGAAAGCTCTTAAATTTAAGGTTATTGAAAGTTCGCTAACATGTAGTCTATGTGTTTGATGAAATGCCTAGGGACTAAATTTATAAAACAAGGATTAAAATCATAATGACTTTTTTTACAGGGACTTTTTTTTTTTCAAAACCCCTTATTTAAATGTTCATTTAATTTTTAGATTATTTATATGTTTGTATGGCATTTAAAACTTAAATAATGTATTTGTGTTTGATGTGTTTATGTTTTGAACACCAACTTGAACCCATCCATCATGATTCATGAATTTTATTTTGAATCCCAACTTGAACCCATAAAACATAGGCGATCGACCGAGAACCTAAGCCCGGTCGACCCAGACCTTCAAGTTATCTTTGAAATCTGACTTGAACCTCCAAGTCGACCCATGTTTATCGTCGGTCGACCGACTGTTAGTATATTTGGAAATTTAATTCTTTTAAAAACATAGGTGAAATCTCCTTCTCTTTTTTTTTCTTCTTTTCTTAAAGACCGATAAAAAAAAAGAGTGAATTTGGTTGGATAGTCGATCTATCAAGGAAAAGATTAAAAGATGATATGATTTAACAAGAGGGACCAAGTATAGAGAGAGGTAGGTTTGAGTTAGGGTTCTAGGTGGGTTGAAGTTGGGTTTAGGTGAAACTTGAACCTATTGTATATGAAAGGGTAATCTTGAGTTAAGTAAGTGAGTGATCTTGAGTTAAGTGAGTGATCTTGAGTGAGTAAGTGTTTTAGTGAGATTTCTTGAGTTTTTTCTAGTGAGATTTCTTGAGTGTTTTTTTCTTTTTGAGTGTCTGATATGGTTTAAAGATTGGTGAGAGAGGTTCTCTTGGAGTTTTAGGTGATTTCGAAGCTTAGGAATTCATGTGCTTCTTGAAGGGGCCGAGGTGTTGAGGTTTGTTATCTTATTTTCTTCATTTTGGTGCTTCTAATCTTGTTTTTTTTCTCTCTCTTACAGGTTCTATGATCATCATCCTCATTTTGGGTCCCTATCTTCCCCACGTGTCTCTTTTGTTTGTGTTCACACGGTGACTTTGTTCACACTATCCTTCTCTCCAGCTATTTCTGAACCCTCTTCCCAAGACTAGTTTGTTTGAGCTGCCTTAATTACACCCTCTTTTATTCGGCTAGTATCTTTTTTTGGCAAGATTTTCTTCCTTCTGACAATCATGACTAAGCGAGCCAGATTAGAGAGTAGGTTTCGATCATTTCTTCTTAAATGTGAGTCATTTCAAGCCTTCATTAATCACGGTAAAGGAGTTTATCAGAAAAACCTGTTTACTCAAATTCTAATCCTATTTCCTAAAATGGGCGAGAAGGAAACTAATACTGTTCTGGATCTTACGTCAAAAATAGCATCTATGATGATATTCAAACCCCAAAAAGAGAAAGGCATTGTTATCCATGTTCCAGATGAAGAAATTTCTAAATCAAAAGAGGATTGGAAAATCTGTCTGATAGGTAGACTTTGTACTGATGTAGTTATTCCAACAAGAAGCATAATCTATGGCATACAGCAAAAGGTTTTGAAGTCCAAGATGCTGGGGAGAACATCTTTATGTTTAGTTTCAAAATTAAGGCTGATCTTAATCGTGTTATTGATGGTGCTCCTTGGTTCTTTTTGGGGTACTTAATAGTGTTGAAAGTTTGGGATCCTGATGTTGACATAAAAAAAATGAATCTTAACCATGAAGTCATTGCTTTTATAATGGAGGATCTCTCGATTAAACATAGAAAAGCAAACACTGCTCGGGCTATAGCAGGAAGATTAGGAGAGGTAGTTCACATGGATCCGCCTTTTACAACTTCAAGGAATCGAACTTCTATTAACTGTAAAGTTTGAATCTCAGTTAAATCTCCCATCCCAACTGGAGCTTCTTTCCCTAATAACAATGGTGGTTATACTTGGATTCCTTTCTCTTACAAAAGGCTCCCAAAAGATTTTTGTGAGAACTGTAGGGTGATTGATCATCTCTCTGACAGATGTTTTATAGTAGAGGAAGGCGATTCAAGCTCCCCTGCTCCGGCTCCATCCCAAACTCGTAACTTTAGCATTGCTGGAAACTCGACAAATTCAACTCGTATGGTTACTATTTTGTCTCAAACTGCTCCTCCAATGATAAACCGTAATACTACTCCTTCAACTACTACTCGCCCCCCTGCAAAAAGATTCCTCCCTATTGATCAACTAAGGACCCCAAGGAATATTGTCTCTCAATCTTCTCATATGGAAATGGATCCAGACTTTCCATCCCATCAATACTCAATTACAGGCAGATCTATTGAAACCACTGGATCAGGTTGTCAACAGAATTCTCAGGTTCTCTCTCAAAGACTCAATAAAAGGTACCGTCAAATTGGAGTTGTCAACCTAAGTGTTGAAATTAACCCCACAATCATTGAATCAAATCCACCACCATCAACCCACAACCTAGATCAAGTTTACCCTCTCAAGGAAAAATTTGCGGGCCCAACTTCTGATCAAATTCATAGGCTTAATGCTTACGGGCCTCAACATTCTCCATAAAATCTTAATACATTCTCCTCTCACAACCCATACTTCTATCCAACTACTCTCCTTTATCTTCTTAATACCAATCATCCAGATACCACTAATCCAGTTTCTTCATCAAGCGATTTACTCACAACTCATACGGACATTCAGCAAGTTCACCATCCCATAAATCATTTTCCCCAAGAAGCATCTGAGATTTCTGCTCTTCCTTGTTTTAACAATAACAGCCTCAATCATCAGAACCCCAGTACTTCGAATACAGATCTCCAAACTGTGCCTACAAATATTGATTTCAATAAGTTTATAGATTATCTGGAAAAAAAAGGAGGAATCAACTGTTGAGCCTGATTCTACAGTTTTCCCCCTGGGTTTTGGTCCCCATCAAAACATTCCTGCTTCTTCTACCAGCCTGACTGATGATCATGTTCCCCTCAGATCCCTGTTGAACAAAAAGATTTGGGACTCAAAGCAATTAGGAAGGATGTTTGATGAACCTCTTCGAGATGGAGAAACTTTAGATTCAAATCCCAACACCCAGGCCCCTAGAGCAGCTATGGATTCCTCTGTCTCTTCAAATAAGCTAGACTCTAAGGTATGCCCATCTCTTTCCCAAAATTTTGATTATATCTTCACTTAGAATATTATCACTTAGAATTTTCTCACTCAGATTATAATCACTCACAGTTTCAGCAAGATTAACTATCCTGACTTTTATCGCATCTACAGTTATTTTTGCATCATGAATATTCTTTCTTGGAACTGTCAAGGTTGTGGAAGTAGGTTTACGAGAAATCATCTTAGACAAATTCTTAGAAAAGACAACCCATATATTGTTTTTCTTTGTGAAACTAAGGTGAACTCTAATAATATGGAAAACCTTCTCAGGAGTTGCCACTATTATAATTCAGTTTTATTGCGGCAGTTGGCAAAGCTGGGGGGTTAATTCTTGCTTGGAAGGATTGTATTGATCTTGATATTCTTTATACTTCAAAGCATATTATAGCTGCTGCTATAAAAAATCCTTGTACTCCTGAGGGTTAGATCTTAACCTGTATTTATGGCTGCCACTCTAGCAGTGATAAAAGAAACTTTTGGTCTTTTCTCCCTGGACCATCTTAGGTGATCTTAACACTATTCTTGACCCGTCTGAAAAGTCTGGGGGTAGAAATAATCTGGATTCTGTTCATTAAAAATATTTTAAATGATATTGGTTTCATTGACTTAGGATACAAGGGTTCCCTTTTTACTTGGTCTAACCATCAACCAGGCTTAGCTCATATCCAAATCAGACTTGATAGAGCTATGGCTAATATTGACTGGAATCACCTTTTCCCTAATGCTAAACTTATTCATCTTGATCAGATTGGTTCTGATCATTCCCTCGTTCTTCTCCAGACCAATGCTACCTCTCAATGTGGTGCAAAGCCTTTAAATTCTATAATATTTGGCTTAAAGAACAATCTTGTTCTGATTTGATTCAACATACTTGGAGTATGGAATTTCATGGTTCTGCTACCTTTAGAGTGTCAAAAAAGCTTCAATGCCTTAAGGAAAATCTCAAAATCTGGAATAAGAACTCTTTTGGGGATATTGATCAAAATATTTTTAATCTTACTAAGAATATTCATGGCCTTCATCTTTCCACCCCTAGTCAAGATTTTCCTCAAAAGCTTAAATTTCTAAATGTTGAACTTAAAAGATGGTACAACATCAAATAGGATTTTTGGAAACAAAATTCCAGAGACCAGGCCATTGAATTAGGTGACAAAAACACAAAATATTTCCATTTTCTTGCTAATTATAGGAAAAGGAAGAATGTTATAGAATGCATTAAAATGCTGAGGGGAATTGGGTGGAGGATAGAATTGATATTGAATCAGCCTTAGTCTCTCATTTTGAATCTATGGCTCAGACTACCTCCCCTAATTTTAATGCTGATCTTCTTGACCATATTCCTTCTCTGGTCACTAGTGATGATAATGAAAACCTTCTCAGAATCCCCTCAGAGATTGAAATCCATGATATTGTTAAAAATTTGGGAAAATCAAAATCCCCTGGTCCTGATGGGTTCACTGCCGAATTTTATCAGCACAGTTGGGAGTTTGTTAAGTATGATTTAATTGATATGATTCATCATTTCTTTCATTCTAAGTTTCTGCTTAGACAATTAAATCAAACTTTTATAAGCCTTATTCCCAAGATCTTTTGTCCCTTTACCCCTGCTGATTTTAGGCCTATAAGTCTTTGTAACACTGCTTATAAAATCATTGCAAAACTTATGGTTAATAGGATAAAGCCTCTTCTTGACAAATTAATCTCCCCTTTTCAATCTACATTTGTGCCTAATAGGCAAATCTCGGATAACATCATTCTAGCTCATTAGCTTAATCATACCCTAAAAAAAAAAGGCCAATCGGGTTTAATGGGTCTTAAAATTGATATGTCAAAAGCTTTTGACAGAATTGAATGGTCTTTTCTTATCCAAGTCATGACTAGAATGGGTTTCTCATCTTCTTGGTGTGATTTAATTCACCAATGCATAAGCAATACTTCTTCTTCTGTTCTTGTTAATGGTTCCCCTAGCAGAATGTTCTCTCCTTCTAGGGGTATTAGGCAAGGTGATCCTCTTTCACCTTATCTTTTTATTCTGTGTATGGAAGCATTTTCTTGTCTCCTCTTAGATGCTGAGCATAGATCTCTTATGCATGGTATAAAAAGTCACAAGAAGAAGCCCTTCTATTTCTCACCTTCTCTTTGCTGATGATTGCCTCATTTTCATAAGATCTAATCTTAATGAAGTCAGAAATCTTCTTGATCTTATAAATGAGTTTAGTAATGCTTCTGGACAAATGATTAATTTTCAAAAATCTAGTGCTTTCTTTAGCAATAACACTCATAACAGACATTATAGAATTATTCTTAGAATTTTCAAAGTCAAAAAGATTAGCCTTACTGATAAATATTTGGGAGCTCCAATGTTTATAGGTAAGTCTAAAGTTATGGCTTTTGAGAGTATTGTTAAGAGTTTTCAGGTTAGGCTTCAGGGATGGAAAGGGAAGATTCTCTCACAAGCTGGTAGAGGAAATCTTTGTAAGTTTGTCCTTGGATCCATAACTATCATTCAAATGAGCTGTTTTGTCATCCCCAAAAAAATCACTAATAAGCTTCTCTCTATTCAGCGTGATTTTTGGTGGGGTAAAAGTGATGGGGAAAAAAGAGGTTTATATCTTAAGTCTTGGAATTCTATTTGTTCTCCTGTGACTTTTGGGGGTCTTGGTTTTAAAGATCTTCATCTTGTAAACCAAGCTCAGATTGCCAGAATTGGTTGGCGGGTTCTAAAAAGTAAAAATTCTCTTCTCTCTTTGATTTTGAAAGCTAAATACTTTCAAAATTCCTCTCCCTTCCATATTACCAGTCATTCTCATAATTCTTGGGTTTGGAAAGGGATTCTTAAAAGCATTCATTCTATCAAGCAATTTTGTTTATGGGAAGTGGGAAAAGGATCTAATATTCATATTTGGAATGACAATTGGGTTCCTAATACTATACTTCATTCTAATCTTTCTACTGCTCACTCTTGTAATGATTTTTGTATGGTTTATGATCTTATTGATCCTCATTTACACTGTTGGAATCATCAGATTATTGCCTCTTTGTTTGATAATCTTACTCAAGACTCAATCTTGAGAATAAAGCTTCCCTTTCATAGCGAGGATCAGATAATGTGGACTTTGAATAGGTCTGGAGAGTTCTATGTTAAATCTCTTTCTGATGAAATATATAGAGGCTCTCATGGGAATATGGAGGCTGATGAAACTTGGAAAAAAATTTGGAATCTTGAAGTCATTCCTAAAATTAAACTGTTTATTTGGAAATGCTTATCTGATATCTTGCCTCTAAATTCTAGGCTTAGCAAAATTATAACTATTCCAAGTAAGAATTGCCCTCTTTGCCAAAATCAGGAAGAAACTTTTAGGCACCTCTTTCTAGTTTGTTCTTTTGCTAAAGCAGTTTGGTTCTCTACACCTTTCTCTCATCTTTCGATTGTTGATGACCAATTAACTACTAAAGAGTGGATTAAATCCCGGTTCAACAAAAGTATGCCTAATTCAGATCTCAAACTCAATCATATAACTGCTACAATCTTATGGTTTATATGGAAAGCTCAATGTAAATTTTTTTTTGAGAACAAGTCTTCTAGTCCTACTGTTTTAGGAAGGGAGGCTTTGAATTTTATCTTCTCTCAAAACCTTATTCTTGAGAAAGCTTCTTTTTCTGATCATCATGCTATTACAGTTCCTGCTCAGTATTGGATTCCTCCAATGTTGAATTTTTTGAAAATCAATATAGATGCATCCTTTATCATTGCTGATCAAAATGCTGGAATTGGTTTTATATTGAGGGATAATACAGGGTACTTCAGAGGAGCAAAATGTATGCATTGTAGACCCCACTCTTCAGAAGAAGCAGAAGGAATAGCTTTACTCGAAGCTATCAATTGGGCAAATGATCTCAACCTCCAAAGAGTTTCTTTTGAATCTGATGCACAAACTCTTGTTCATTATGTCCAGGGAAAGAAAGTTAAGATTGATTGGAGATGTAAATCAATCTTAGATGATTGTAATGACGTAATCTCTCTATCCCCATCTTTTGTTTTAAGTTTTGTTCCTAGAATTGTTAATCAAGCAACAGATTTTCTGGCTAAAGCTGCTCGTTTATCAATCTCTTCTATTTCTATTATGCAAGAACCTCCTAGTTTTATGTTTGACATTTTAAATCTGGATACTAACAATGTAGTCTCTGAGGCTCTGCCTCCTTCTGTGTAATATATTTCCTTTGCTGATCAAAAAAAAGGATATGAAAGGGTAAAATAGTCTTTTTAAGTGCCAAATGGGTTAAAATGATCTTTTTTTTCAAAAAAGATGTGAAAACTTACAATAGACCCCAAAATGGGCCATTTGGGGCTATTTCCCATCTCAATTCTAGATTACTATTGTGTTGGTAATAGCTATAAAATTACTGTTCTTTAGGTTATTTAAATGGGTTCAAGATTAGAGACAGTGTGCGTGAAGTAGATACATCTAAAAGGATCGCTAAAACGCCAAAAGAAAGAAAAAAATTCAATCGAAACCCTAACCTTAATCTCAGATCATCTTGATGCTGTCTGAAGTTTGCCCAGACGGGAAATTTGCAGAAGATGTCAGAAACTATGGATCGATTTGGAAGTTCATGCGGAGTTTATGGAGAGATCCATCCATGGCGGGAAGCACTTCCTTTACGTACGCCGGAAGGGAGGTTGATGGATTGAGGCAGGAGATTGCTGATGATTATCGGATTGGAGGTCTCAGTAGATGAGGATGATCTGTCCAGGGGTCCATGTCCCAAATTTCTTCCTCATCTATAATAATAAAAAAAATAATTATTTTTATTTGTTAAAACACTTCACAAACTATATTTTTATAAACCAACCCTCACAAA